>PVKN010003994.1:0-34999 GCA_004027915.1 Capromys pilorides
GACAGGGTCCCGCTATGCAGTTCAGGCTGGCCTTCAACGCACTTTTGTAGCCCAGGCTGGTCTCGAACTTGCAATGATCCTCCTGCCTCATCCTCCCAAGTGCTGGGATGACAGGCGTGCACCACCACGCCCGCCTCAGAAATCCTTTTTAAGCTCGTTTGGAGTTGGGTGGTTCTGATGGACTGCCCTTCCTAGGATGAATTTAACGACAGAGGTTACAAGATCTGATCAGAGAAAGCTCAGTACTCCTACGTTGTCTCTGTTTTTCCTACTCTGATACTCCTGCCCCTGGCTTGGGCCACTGTTCTCAGTACAGACAAGCCATTTCTCCCTTGCACACGTTTAGTTCATTCTCTACCTTTCTAACAGCTCTGAACTTTGGGTCATTCCCTTTCCCTTCTTAGGCTGAGATTTGAACAATAAGTACTGCTTAGGGTTCACAGAAGGCTTCCTTAGAGGAGGAACATTTAATTACGAAATCTGCAACCAGTAAGGAACCAGCCTTGAAGAATAAGGGTATCACATTTAAGAAGCTCAGGAAGCCACCAAGGGCCATGGAAGAGTAGTGAGAAAGGAGGCCATCAAGGGCCCTCAGGGTCAGGTTGGGTTGATGTTGAGTAGGGAAAGGATGATAACCGTAGGTGCTGACAGCCACAGCCGGGGGCACGAGGCACAAGGGGGTAACTGGTGCCTCCTTGTCCCCCAGACCACTTCCACATGCAGTCGGAGTCCCTGATCAGCCCTCTGATGCACACCATCTCCCACCAGCACTGGAAAGTCCGGGTAGCTGTCATCGAAGCCACGGGGACAGTGATCCAGTTTGGGAACGGGAAGTCTGTAGACGATGTGCTTTCACACTTTGCTCAGCGGCTCTTTGACGATGTCTCTCAGGTAAAGGCATTTCTCTGCTAGACAGTTTGTTGTGTTTCCTTTAGAAACATACTGATGTACTGATTTATCTAATTGGTTTTCTCTTTATTAAGGTGTGTGAAAACTGGGTGTGGTGGCGCACACCTGTAATCCCAGCACTTGGGAGGCTGAAAACAGGAGCATCAGTACAAATCTGATCTGTGTAGTGAGACCCTATAGACCCTGTACTAAATTAAATGCATTAAAAAAAAAAAATAAGGGGTGTGAAATGCACCAATGATTACTCAGCTCACAAGATCTGTTTTATGTCTTGAGAAACTAGGGAAACTGAATTGTTTTAACATTTCTATGTTTATTCATTCCAGGCAATGTGGAAATGATTATTGTAATTATTGTCTCTAAAGAAAAAACCTAAACTGTGTGCTTCTGTTTGCAGAAGCATCCTTCCTATGCTCTTCTACCAAGGCAGATTTTACTGGAAAGCGACAGTGATTTGGAGGGTAGCCTAGAGAGGCTTGTGGGGATACTTTGTGCTGTTGGGGTTTGGACCCTGTGAGACACGAGCAGCTAGGCAGGAGCAGACAGGTAGAGATGAGAGCATTGGCTTTACTGTGGGTAAAATTTGCCTTGCTAGGCACACTAGATTTGAGGCCCTGTGTTGCTAAAACTATACGACAAAGTAAAGGCTCTATCCTAAAGGGAAGAAACAGGTAAAAAATTTTGTGCTCTGGTCAGGTGGCGTGGGAGGAACCATGGTCATAGTCCACAGTAGCTAGACGGCTGCTGAAGAAGAAGTGGGTATCCAAGTGGCAGGCTTCCGCTCTTATGGTGAAAATCCAACACTCTCAAGCTTCTCTCTCGTAGGCTGTCCATACCCACTTGATTTAATCCACACAAGAGTCCTCAAGGACAGATGATGCCCCACATGAAGGGTAGAGGCTAAGCTGCCTCTTAGGATGGCCCCCAGGATCCCTCCTGCCCTAACCACATGCAGGAGGAGGGCAGGGCAGGGTACTAACTCAGCACTACCACTAGCCTGAGACCCCAGCTGCGGAGGGCAGTCTGGAAGCTGGAAGCAGGAACCAGTGAGAAATAGCAGCACTGCCCATGCCACAGCCTGGACACTTAACACCTTCCTAAGCCTAGAGTGGAGCACGGCTGACAGGGAAAGTGATTTCTTTGTGTCATAACTAAATCAGTCCTCAAAATAGTGTAAGAAGTATTGATCAAAAACTCTCCATAAATTCTGTAGCTATCTATGGAGAACTCTATAGATAGTACAACTATGTTAACAATTACCTGTAAAAAGCATAGCTGTCAGTGGCTATCCGTAATGGTGCGGCTGTACCTGGCGCCTTGCCCACATAGCTGACGGCATTAGCAGCTGTCTGTAGGAAGGAGGCTTGAGTTCTGTTCATCAATGATGTGGGTGGTAACATATCATTGACTAGCATCACAGATTTGCGTATCCAAAGAAGAAAGATGTAATCCATTGGTTGCTTTTTTACTTGTGCCTTCAGAAACAGTATGTTCTGTTTTCATGATTTGTCGTGTTTTTATGTTTAGTATTCTCCACAAAGTGCTCAGCACTGTGAAACTACTTTCAATTTTCTTCTGATGAGATTTAGTTTTTGAGGCCCAGGCTGATTATAGCTCACTCCCCTTGCCTGCTTGTGTGTGGGTCTTATTGGTAGGGATACCCACACTGACCTTGCTAGGTCAGTGACCTTGTGAAATTTGAGGTCTGGTGCCACCTTCCTACTGTTATGCCAGCTGTGTGACCCTTGTCCTTGAGCTCTCTTTGGGCAGCTTGCTCTCTCCCAGCTCATGGAACAACTTAGGCTATGCTAGGACCACGTGCACCCTCTACCTTCACCTTACAAAAGAGCTGTTAATAGCTGCTGCACCTGAGCATGAAGCCACAGGGTCACATAGACAGGGCCTGCAGGGACTTCAACTGGCAGCCTTCCTGGGAAGAGTACAGCTGTGATCTTTTCTTACCCAAGAGGAAACAAAGCTCAGCCAGCCTGACTGGTGAAGTGAGAGCAGGGTCAGGACGTGGGCATCCAGCTTCCTGAGTTTTTCCCTCTGGAGCTCTGTTACCTTGGGGAGCTGGAGGGCGGGGTGGGGTTAGAGTGGCTGTGCAGGAAGAGCACAGTCCCCACCTCACACAACTGCAGTTCTGGGTGCAGGTCACTGCACTGCTGGGATGTATGGTTTTGAAGCTGACCTTGAGCCAAGCACCTTTGCTGCCCTCAGGCTGCTAATTGACCGGCTGGGCATACAGTTTTCATAGTCATTGTCAAGTAGACACTTCTGCTTTGCCCTTGTCCTGCCCTCATGCTTATAAGCTGGCAAGACAACCTCGATGGAGCTTACTAAGGCTTAGGCAACATGGATGTCTCTTCACATATGAAGAAAAATGTCAGGTTGCCTTGTGTGGGCCGTGGCTGAGACTCATTGTATTCTGTTTTACAGGCTTGCGAAAGCTTTTAAGTCAGTGAGAGTGAACCTTTTAGAGCTTTCAGTGATAGCAAGCAGTTGGCTGTAGCATATGCACTAGCAGTTTGCCCTCACTGCTCCAGGGAATGTGGCCTGAAGGACACAGCCTTATGCCTGCCCTGCCTCCCACTTCAATTTCTACTGAAGGGAAAGTAACAATAGTATAGCAGACATCTTTCCCTTTGCTGGTATGTACCTGTCTGACTTAATAGATTATGCTCAGTACAACATCGCAGGCTAGCGATCTCCTGGCCCACACACCTGACTTATGAGTAAATTTAATGCTCAGCAAGCTCATTGTACTTTTTTTTTTTTTTTTTTTTTTGGCTTGTGTGTGTATGTGTGTGGCACTAGTGGTGGAACTTGGGACCTTGTGCTTTCATTTTGCTTTCTAAGAACCTAGAACAATATTTTCACTTAGACTGCTAAGTGTTAGCTGAGCATTCAGGGTCACTGCTGTCCTGTGAGCTGAGGACAGGAGGCTGAAGGAAAAAGATACCCCAAACCCTCCCTTCCTGCTGTCCTCATTCATGAAGAGGACTCTGAAGACTCCTGCGTGCAAGAGGCCTCATCTGTAGAGGCCAAACAAGACAGGATCCCAAGTCTGGAACGCCAACCAGCCCTGCTGAGGGGCTTGCCGCAGCACAGCCCAGGCATGAGGAGTCCCTGCCTGTTCACACTGCGTGTGACTCTGAGCAGGGCTGTGGACCCACGGGCCTTCTGGTATTGTCAGTGCATGGCACTGACACAGCTTCAAGTTTGCCCCTTATCTCAAGTGGTTTTGTTGTAGTATGACCATTACTTCATGTCTTATAGCTCTGCTAAACTCTGAGGTATCTTCATTCTTCAGTAACCTCTGAGACTCACCTCCTGTCATTTGTAAAAATAATTATGTTTTCCCCTGAGGAACTCTGGGGAACTCTGGCCTTGTTGTGAGCACCAGGCCACAGTCCGGGATGCCACAGTCCAGAAGCACTTCTAAGATGCCAGAGTTGAAGGTGTGGCCAGAAACCAGAATTCCGGGCCCCAGATCCAGCTTGCATGCATTTCTGGGATGGAGTCTGCATGTTTGGACTCAGAGCTGCTATGTCTGATCTGTCCTCAGTGTTTATTTGCCCATTGTGAACTTAGTTTTCTCTTGCATGTAGGTACGACAGGCAGTGACCTCTGTGGTGGGGGGCTGGCTGCTGGCTCTGCGGGACCGCTATTCATTCTTTCACAAGCTTATCCCTTTGTTGCTGAGCAGCTTCAACGATGAGATGCCTGAAATCAGGTGAGTAACTCTGCAGTGAGAGAATCTTGTCTTTGGGTGCTTAAAGTGCTGTCTGTGGTAGTAGAGGACTCCTCTGCTTTCTGGTTCATTAGGACTTGCTTTTCAGGTTGTCATGTACAACAAGAGCCCATTCTCCTTGCTTCAGAATGTTGTGTCTATAGACTCTGTGTCTGAGATCCTGTGACATATATAGATAGTCTCTGTGATTTTTAAGTTATTGAAGTTTGTTTGTGGCATTGCTAGGGACTAAACCCAGGGCCTTAGCACCAAGTGTATCCCCAACTCTCTTTTTTTATTTTAAGACAGGATCACACTAAGTGGCTGTTTCCTAGGCTGGGATTAAACCTGCAGTCCTCCTTCTTCAGCCTCTCAGAGTGCTGGAATTATAGGTGTACACTACCACTCCTGGCCTATTACATCTTTTTACTTTTTTTTTTTCTTGTTTTACTATTTTGATTGGGCCCATGGATAGAAATTACACACTTGTTAGTTTTGTCAGTATGAGATCAAAAAGCCCTCAGAATGTTGGGGGTCTATGCTTAAGTTCTACATCATATTTTATTTATTTACTTATTTATTCATTTATTTAGAGTCAGGGTCTCACTATGCAGTTCAGGCTGGCCTTGGCCTTGTTTTCTCTCACCCCAATTCCTGCTGACTCCTCAGCTAGCTGTCCAGCCCCAAAGGCCTCCTTCACATGCTGGGGCCCTGAGCCTCATCTCAGCTTAGCCTGACTTACACTTTGCTTGCTGTGCACAGGCAGTTGGCTGCCAGCCTCTGGGAGAAAGTGGGGCTGCAGTGGCAAGAGGAAAACCAGGCGGACCTGAAGGACAAGCTGGACTTCGCCTCACCACCCCCACCTCACTACCCCCAAGGTGAGCACAGGTGGACAGGACAGGTCAGGGTATGAGTAGGGAGAGTACCTGGGCCAGAGCTGTGCTCAGCCAGGATCTGGAGGTCCCAGAAGTTTTGGGGGGCTGTGGTGGGAGGTTCCTATTGAGCTGCATTCCTATGGCAGCTTATGCTGAAGTCACCTGAATGTCCCAGGCAGGCAACAGGCTTCTGTCCCCTTTGTCACCTAGAGCCCCTTCTATTCCTTGCTGGCCTCTATCTTTTTTAGACCAAGGAATTGTAAAGAGGCATGTAGCCTTCTGAAGCATCCTGATGCTCCATTAGGAGCTGTCCATCCATTTCCTCTGGCACTTATGAGGGGATGCATCAAGCTGGGTCCCCAGTAGCTTTGTAAATGCACTGTGCTAGCCTGGCAGGTCGTAGATGAGGTGAAGTCTGTCTTCCATGAGTTTTCCTGCTGTTGGACTTGCATTGCCCTTGTCCAGTCCTGGCCAGCCCTTGTGCCTGAGTAGTTTGTGCTTTGGTGGATGTGCACTGACACACCTACTTCTATCTGCCATACTTCTCTGTATGGTAGCCCTCCACCCCTGTTGTTGTCTGTGTTGGAAACCCCTTCTCCTCTGAAAGTTGAATAAAGCTACACTGATGTTGGGAGGAATGAAAAATGGGTCAACTGAGTTCCAGCAGACTAAGGGAGAGGCTTTGTCACCTGACCCCATCACCCCCCTGTAGGTCTGGGAGCAAGAGAGGTACAGCAGGCTGTGGACATGGCACTAAGACAGTTGTTTGTGTTCTGTATGGGGATAATGCTACTTTTGGGGCTACAAAGGTCCTGTTTTCTTTTTCAGGCTGAGAGTAACAGTCTTGGGGCTTTCCTGTGCTCTGGTGGCATTGCCTCCTATATCTTGAAGAATTTAAAAAATGAATAAATAATGTAGCAGCCAGGTGTGGTGGCACACACCTGTAATCCCAGCACTTGGGAGGTTGAGACAGGAAGACAGCTGCAAGTTTGAGACCAGCCTGGGGGCTACAAAAGTGAGCACAAGGCCAAGGCCAGCCTGAACTGCATAGTGAGACCCTATCTCTAAACAAATGAATAAATAAGTAAATAAAATATGATGTAGAACTTAGGCTTAGGAATTCCTAAGCAGCTTAGGAATTTATTGTTAAATGTGTCTTCATTCAGGATGACAGGGAGCTTTTGAAGAGTTTCTCTCCTTTTCAGCTGTCTGTGTTCCTTTTGCACTGGAAGCTCACCTCTGAGTTGTGTTTTCACGATTTCAAGAGTCAAAATCAGGCTTTCATGTGTGCTGTGCAAGTGCTCTACCACTGAGGCACATCCCCAGCACTTTATATTTTTTCATTTTGAAGCAGAATTTTATTAAGTTACCCACAGTGGCCTCTAACGTAGTATCCTCCTGCTTCAGCCTTCCAGCTAGCTGAGATGACAGGTGTATGCCGTGGCAGCTCCTGGCTTACTTTGAGGCTATTTTGAAAGAGCTCAGCTGGGTTCTGATCACCAATTGGAGGGTGGTTGTGTGCCCACCTAATAATTCTGTGTAGAGCCACCCCCACCTGCTCACTAGGGTTAACCCCACATACTCACAGCACATCTAGCACTTATCAGTTGAGCACAAGCCTGGCCTTGTGATGTAAGGACATTTCCACCCTTGAGCATAGCACTGGACTATTGTTTTGGTTTTTTTTTTTTTTTTTTTTGGTCTTTTTGAGATGGGGTCTCGCTATGTAGTTCAGGCTGGCCTTGAGCTCACTTTTGTAGCCTAGGCTGGTCTCGAACTCACACTGATCCTCCTACCTCAGCCTCCCAAGTGCTGGGATTACAGTCATGTGCCACCATGCCTGGCTAGCATTGGACTATTGTTAATAGATACCTCTGCAGAGAGCGAGAAAGGCATTGGGGATGATGACTCTTTCTGGAAGATTCTACCATTGGGATGCGATAAATGACAACAAGATGGAGGAATTTGTGTGCACACATGCATCATGTATTTGCACAGGTGCACACGTACTGCTGTTTTGCTCACTGACAGAGCCTCTCTTGTGTCCGTCGTGAGGGAAGCTGCAGCTGAACTCTTCTGGCACTTCCTGATTTAGAAGTAGCTTGGGGTGTGTGATATTTCTGACCGGTCTGATTGGTTATACATTCCACAGCTTGGGGCTAGGGATTTAGCTTAGTAGTAAAATGCTTGCCTAGCAAGCTGAAAGTCCTAGGTTTGGTCCTCAGCACCAAAAACAAAGCAAACAAACAAAAAACCACCAACACTAAAGAATAATTATGAAATAGACAGGAAAAAAAAAACAAAAACAAAACATTTATTTGAGGTGGAGAAATAGCTCAGTAAAATAAGCACTTGCCTGGCAAGCACAAGGGCCTGAGTTCAAGTCCTGGTTCCGCAAAACCAAAACATATATTTGACAGCTTATAGGGTATAATTACACTTAGAATTTTTGTTTTAACTACAACAGCATAAAATTAGAATTGAATTACAGTAAAGTTAGGGATACAAACCCTGCATTTCATTTGATTTTTAGCATTTTCCCCTAAAATTACTTCAGTGTATAGGTTTGAATTTTAAATAAAACTTTTTAAATTTTTTTTTCTTCATTATCCACTATCAGGGAAGTCTCTAACTCAGCCCTTAACACCATCCTCCCTCCCCAAGTCCCACACCTTGCCTGCTGCCTGCCCATGATATGCCTGCCCCAGGTGACCATGCCCCAGCCACCTTTCAACTGTGATACAGTTGATGCCCCTAAAAGCACCTTTTAGAGCTATGGGCCTATGAGCTTTGACCACCGTCACCTCCGTAATGAGGAGGAGCTCCATCACTCAGATTGTCCTGGGTGCCCTGGCAACAGCCACCTAGTGTTCTGTCCCATGGAGGTAAAATCCTGCCCTCTCAGTTGATGCTTCCTGTCCCTTCTGCTCGGCACAGCACTTCTCTGTGACAAGTTCTGAGGCATAAGCACCCACCCAGCAAATGCAGTGTCCGAGGTCTGCTTGTCAGCCCTGCATGCCATGTCGGTCCTAGATCCCAGGGGATGCTGTGCCAGTGCCAAAACCAGGTGTGGTGGTGCATGCTGGCAATCCCAGAACATGGGGAGGTTGAAACAGGAAGATCTCTGGGAGTTCAAGACCAGCCTGGGGGCTACAGAAGTGAGCAGGATGCCAGCCCACACTGCATAGCGAGACCCTGTCTCAAACAAACAAATACAGGCAAGGGAAACATTTGCCTGTAGGATCTACGCGGAGAGTTTCCATGCTTTTGGAGAAATGCTTGAGAGTGGGGTTGTGGCCAGATGAGAAGTGCAACTCTATGAGGCCCTGGCTACACTGCTTGTCCACTCTCTGTGACACTGAATTCTCTCCAGCTCAGATGGGCGGGCAGCTGCTCAGCACTCGGCAGTACTTGGCATCCTGTGCCCGTAGCATCCTGTTGCTTTTATGGTTTCCCTGTTTAGATTCTTTGGTTATAAAGCTATATAAAGATCTATCGCTCATTAGTTGGACTGGGGTTCTCATTTTCTTGCTACAACATTTTCAGGATTCCTCATGTATTCTGGGTGTGATCCTTTGTCCTATCTGTGTTCCGCAGTCCTTTCTGGAAGGGCTGCTCTTGCACTTCCCCATTTCCCCAGCTCCCATCTCCCTCCTCGAGGGCCCATTCCCTGCAGACACCTCTCTTTCTCAACTTGCCTGACAACGAGCTGGCATGTGCTGCCCATGCCTCCTCGTACTGCAGAGACATTTGTGTCTTCCCTTAGTTTTGGGCCTTGGGCGTACCTGGTACAGATGACTCAGGGTGCTGTGTCCTCTTGCTGCAAGAGTGGAAAGTTTGATAGGTAGAACTGAGCATGAGAGTGAGCAGACCTAAGTTATTATTGTATCCGGTCACAACTGGGACACATTGCACTGGGTGGCTGTGCAAACCACACTAGAAACAGGGCCTGGGTCAGGGATTTGACCAGACAGAGTTGCCAGACACTGCTTCCTAAGAAATAAGGTAGAAATATGACCAGTGCTGCAGTTCGTTGGCAGCTTTGAAAACACATCAGCTTCCTGTTACAGTAAATCCCCATTGTAGAACCAGACAGAACAGCTCTACAGACTGCAGAGGCACCGCCTGTCTCTTCATGTTGCTGTTGACCTGAGCCAAGTGCTCTCATCTGCAAAAACACAAGTCCATGCTTGAAGTGCTTCTGATGACCCCACTGCACATTGCCACAGCAGCAAGGTTTCTGGTGACAGCAGTTCCGGAGTTCTTTCTCCTTTGAAATGACCTTTCTCTTGGGATTATATTCTCGCCATGCTTGAGTGCCATGGAAGGCATGCCTTCAGAATGGTGAATGGCTGCCAGGCCTTTTAATACAAGATAGAGATCCTTTTTCAAAAACCTGTTCTAGGAGTCAGTGGAGCCCCCCTTGAGTCAGGGTCACTGTGATGTAGAGTGCTCTCTACACAATGCCTTCCTGTGTTTTTGTGCATGCTCTGCTCTGCATGTGTTTCATCTGCAAGCCTAAAGAGATAGGGCTTGAATAGAGGTTGTCAGAAATATCACACATACAGATAAGAAAAGGAGAAACAGGCTGGAAAACTGTTTTACAGGGTAGAGAGCCAGGGGGGTCCCCGTGTGGAGCAGCTTTGGTTAGGAAAGAAGGCATTTCCTAGCCAGGACCCGGAGGCCCCTTCTAGATGACGGGTTGACACAGGTCAGCACCCTCTCCATGGAGACAAAGAGCATGGGGGTTAAATGACTTGTAGGCCTTTGCTCCTGAGCACAGACACTGTGCTTAACCCCTACCCTCCATTCTTAAATTCTCTGCTTTTTTTCTTTTCTTTTTTTAATAGAGTTTTGCTCATGACCTAGGCTGACCTGGAACTTGCCATTCTCTTGCCTCAGGGGAATCCTGCTGTCTGAGTAGCTGGTATTGGAGGCATACACCACCACACCCTGCTGATACCTCTGCTTTCACAAATAGCCAACACCTTGTTGCAAAGACCTGAAAAACTTCCTGTGACAGGTTTTACATACATGGAGGAGTGGCCTGTCATTAGTCAGACATAAACAGATTAAGAAACTGGTGAACTGTTTTTCCTGCTGCAATTAAATTTAGTAGGATTTTTTTTTTTTCCAGTACTGCGGGTTGAACTCAGGGCCCTGTGATTGCCAGGCAAGTGCTTATTCTACTGAGCTATCTCCCCAGCCCCTATGCTGTAACTAAATTTAATTTGATCTGAATATGTAAAAAATGAGATGCTTTGATATTCCGTGTTGCTTCTGCCCAACTCCTTCCAGATTTCTCACTAATCTCCCTTTTATTTGAGAAGTAGTCAAGTTTTAAAGCCAAGAAGGAGAAGGCTGGAAAGATAGCTCAGTGAAAAAAAAAAAAAATAGCTCAGTGGACTAAACGCCTGCTTAGGCAAGTGCAGGGACCAGGGTTTGATCCCTGACAACACATGCCTTGCTGGCCCCACCCCAGGGTTGCACCCTGAGCTGACCACCAAGACTGGGCATGGTGGTGAACACCTGTGGAGGATCACTACAAGTCCCAGCTGTGTAGTGACACCCTGTACCAAATACAAAAAAGAAAGAAAGAAAGAAAGAAAGAAAGAAAGAAAGAAAGAAAGAAAGAAAGAAAGAAAAGAAGAGAAAAGAAAGAACGAACCAAGCAGGATAGTGTACCTCTTTCCACTTTTCAAAAAGCCACATCCTCTTCAGTGTTCACTGAGGCTCCCTGAGTGGCAGGTTCCTGGCTCTTGGTTATGTCTGGGATGGCTTGAAACACTTTTGGGGTATGCAGTGCTACTGTTCTTGGTGCCTACCAAGGTCTGTGTTGATGGTGCACTCAGCTTGTGAGGAAAGTGATGAGGATTCGAAGGGGACTAGAGGACAACTGCATATGCAAGCATGTGCCGCCTGCACTAGGGTGGACAGCGCTTTGTGCCTGCACAGCTCAGAGCCTCCCAGGGGCAAATGAAAGCTCGAGAAGGCAGGGTGTGACCAGGCATCAACCCTTGCCACATTCTCACATGTCCTGTGCTCAGTTTGCTTTCTCTGTGGTAAATGCATATAATATACATGCTATGATTTAAAAATGCAGTGAATGTTTGTTTTTGTCTTTTTGAGACAGGGTCTCACTATGCAGTTCAGGCGGGCCTTCAGCTCAGTTTTGTAGCCCAGGCTGGTCTCAAACTTGTACTGATCCTCTTGCCTCAGCCTTCCAAATGCCACATCCGGCCTGCAGTGAATGTTTACTCTTTAAAAACAATTATTTATTACAGTGAAGACTGTGAACCTCCCTCAAAATACCTCTCCCCCTTTGGGGCTGGCAAGATAGCTCAGCAGTCTAAAGCACCTGCTTGGGCAAGCTTAACCTTAGGGACCTTGGTTTGATCCCCAGCACCACGTGCTGCACCAGCCCCACCCCCACCCCCAGGGCAGGCCGAGCCAGCCATAATATAAATAAATAAATAAATAAATAAATAAAGTTAGACAAACAAAAGTACTGGGGATGGGGAGATAGCTCGGTGGCACTAGTGCCTGCTTGGCAAGTGCAAGGTTGTAAATTTGAATCCAAGTCCCACACACACACACACACAAAAAAAAAACCCTTCGCTCCAAACACATTTGTCCCATCATTCTTGCCACTTTCCAAAGAGGCTCTGGAAGTCGTCTTTCGTGCCTTTAGTTACACTATCATGGTGGCCTCAGCCCTGAATTGATTCAAACTGTTGACACTTATTGTTCATTTTGACTTTGAGAATGCACCAGAGCTGTATAGTGCCGTATCTAATGAATAAGATAGATGAGGATACACTATCGTGTTTTTACAAGCCAGCTTTTCTATTGGATGTTACTCAGATTTTCAATCACACCTCGTAAAGACACTTAGGGAAGATTTCCAGAGCTGCTTCAGCAAGTGGCAAGAATGGTGAGATAATCATGTTCAAAGCAAGAGGGAGGGTTTGAAGGAGATTCATGGCAGTGTGTCTTTCACTAATAATGTTTGGTCTTCTCTGTGTATTTCCATCACTTTGCATACTTACGTGACAGACAAGTGTTGTGCAGTCAGTCACAGCCCTCTCACCATACACAGTCAACTATAAGAGTATGTTATCATAATAGCTGGTGCTCTGTAGCTACATTGGTCTGAACCTTCTGCCAGGTTTTTGTTTGAATTAATATGTTTTTAAAGTATTCTGGTATTACTTCCTGGGGAAGATGAAAGACAGTTGCTTATTGTCTGGTCCTCAGCCGAGGGCAGCCCCGTGACTCGTACTGCACCAGGAAAGATTGGATCTGAGCATCTTGAGTGGTGGTCACCAATCTTATCTTGCAATGTCCCATAGTCTCAACTGAGCCAGAGCACACAGTCTATGGAGGAGGTAAAGCACCCATCGTCACAGGAGCTGGGCTGCAGCCTGATCTTCTTGCTGACTCTCACAGAGAGCAGAGTTTGACCCCCTCCCATTGTGGTCTCTTCCCTGTCTGGCGCTGGATTCCCTAGGTGGATGTGCACCACTGCTGAAGGTGTTTGGCAAATGAGCCATCCCTGGTTGCCATCGTGTTTACTTTTGTTTCAGATTATGAAAATAACTTGGCTTTGCAAATATTTACATCTCATCCACTTTGCAAATATTTGCATCTAGTCCGCTTGTTTAAGATCATATGCATTTCTTAGCTGTTATTGTCAGTTCTGTGAATGCTTAAAAACAATTATGTTTTCAAAGGAAAGATTAATTAATAATGAGGTCAGGCATGGTGGCGTGGCACATGTCTAATCACAGTAATCATCTGTAATCCAAGCATTTGTGAAGCTGAGACAGGAGGATTACTGTGAGTTTCAGGCCAGGCTGGGCTACAAAATGAGTTCAAGGCCAGGCTGAATTACATAGTGAAACCCTGTCTCAAACAGGCAAAACTAAAATAAAAAAGATTTATAGATAATGGCAGTGCTTTCTGGGCATCTGACCTGGCAGATGTGGACTCTGAACTTCAGTTAATAATTGTTCACGCCTCGAGATACCTCCTCTATGTTTACCTTTGCTGCCATGGTTGCTCAATAAGAAACAAGAACAGACCTCTAGCTCTGTTCCATAAATGAAGAAATAAACAACTAAATCTGACACCAAATTTGGATATGGAGAAATTAGGCCCTTATGCACTGCTAGACAGGGGCAGATGTATAGGCACTTTGGGAAACAGTGTTGATTATTGAGAATTCAGATGTGCATCCACAGCCTTCCTACCTAGACGTGGAATGAGCTTATCTCCACTAGAGGTTTATTGGTGAGCATTCATAGTCGCTTGTGGGGAGAGCACATGTACAGCTGGGGAATGGGCTGGGAAGGTAAGCAGGTGAGGTGTATACCGGTGCTGACGTATCTTCAGCATACTGTGAGGTGGAAGGAGCCCACACATGTGAGAAATTTCTGGAAAAGACAAAACCACAGGCATAGAAAAATATCCTGGCTCTATGCTGGACTGTTTACTAGACATTTTTTTGTTTGATTCAAAATAATTTACAGTATAAAATAATATTTGTTTATACTACAATTCTGTGTATTTTGTTACATATTCACAAAGAAACATCTTTGAGATGTAGAACTCTGTCAACTGATAGTTTTGGGAATTATTACTTAGAAACTTACTAGCAGTTTGAATATATCTTACAAACCCAGTAGTTGGATTTAGCCTGGAAGATGGTGCATCCCTTTTTGTTTTTTAGGACAGTCTTGAACTTATGCAGATAATGCTGAATATATAAAGAAAACACACATGCCTTTGACCCAGATGTTTTCTGAGTTAGGAGTCAGTCTGATTGCTATACTCACAGGCATGTGCAAAGGTGTGTACACAATACACAGGGCACCAGGTACTGCAGCAGCAAGTAGCAGTAAACTGTAGACTGTGCATGTGAAGAGGTCCTCATGTCCTAGGTGGTGAAAGCAGCCAGGGGTCGCACCATGTGTTGTTTCCTGTGACGTTCACCATATGGACAGTCTCCAGGGCCATGTAGGAAGCGTCCATAGTGTTCACCTCAGAGGCAGAGAATTAAGGTACTGTTTTGAATTCTCTTTTGAACTGCTTAATTTTTTTAAAAACCTTGTTCTTTCCTTCTTTAGGAAAGAAAAACCGAAACAAAAGGCCCGTTTCTTTTTTTTAAGAAAATGCTGTGCTTATACTCTGTTTATGGAACACACTGGTACAGTCCCCATGGGACAGTTCAGCTGTGTGGGGAACACAGATGGACATGCCTGTGGACCTGGTGACTCCATTCTTAGCACCTATCCAAGTTTAGCAAGTAGAGCAGTATAAAAATACATGCACAGATGTTCATAATAGTCCTAAATGAGAGAGTTGGAGCCCTGGGCCAATGAGTCCGTACTCTCTTCTATGTTGCTGTTAAAATTAAACTGTAGATTCCATTGTCCCCTGGCTGCGCTGACTAACAGAGGTTTTTCCAGTTCCAAAGTGTCCTGCTCTGGAGTCCTGTTTAGCACCCACCAGGCACACAGCTGATGAGCACTGGAATCATTTGCTGTGTTTAAATGTGGTACATTGAACTCTGTATGGCAGTTTCAAGCTGTAGCCACTGTGTCAGAATTATAGAGCTGGACTCCAGCTCAAGAACTGGCCAGTATTCTTCTGTGAAAGACCTGATAGCACTTCTGAGTTTGTATTTTGTTTGTTTGTTTGTTTGTTTGTTTGTTTGTAAGACATGATCTCACGATGTAGTTCATGCTGGCTTTGAGTTCACTCTAATCCAAGCTGGCTTTGATCCTCCTGCCTCAACCTCTCAAGTACTGAGATTATAAGCATGTGCTACCATGTCTGGTCTGATAGTATTTCTGTTTTGCAGCAACTGGGAGTATCTGTTATTGTGACATAGAGCATTTCAGATAGTAGATGAGTAGACTTGGCTATGTCTCAATAAAACTTTATGAATGGCCAATGGGGCCAGACTTCCCTTGTGAGCCAGTTACTGAGCCCCACTCCAAAAGAATGTGGCAAGTTCAAGGTCAGCCTGAACTATATAGCAAAATTCTGCTGTATTAAGTATAGAAAAACAAGGCTTTGGAGCCAACCATGTTACTTACACGAATGGAGCCCTGTACATCTGTGTGTGGTGGCCAGCCAACCCAGGCCAGCTTAGTTCCCTTGTTTTCGCAAATTTCTATGATGGATCCCCCATCAGGAAGAAAATCTATTTGGACCTTAACTTTGTTTTAAAAAATGTTAACAAGCTCAACATTGTTGGCTATTGACAGCCAACAGAACTTGACTCATGTGGACTAATTCTGCAATACAGGGCAGCATGAAAACAGAAGTGAAAAGAATAAAAATTAAATGTGTGGGGTTTTTATGGTACACACTATTGTTTTTATAAAGGCACACCCTTTACATTCTGATATGTTATGATTTCATTTCTATCTTTAGAATTGTTTTGAATTTTAAAGCTTGAACTTTTAGTTGCAAACCTTGAATCCTTTTTTGGTAGAAATTGACAAGCTTATTCTAAAATTCACGTATAAGAACATAGAACAGGCAAAACTTTAGATATGAAAGACCTGGAAGAGTAGCATTACTGGCCAAAAAGTAAACTTGGATCCCTGCCTCATATGATACATAAAAGTTAGCCCTCTAAAAAATAATAAATCTAAATGTAAAGCCCCTAGGAGAAAGCCTCAGTACACACAGCCATAAGCAAAGCTTTACATACATCATCTTTTTTAAAAAGCATGTTCCCTGGTGCTAAGGTGTGTGTTTTAGTGGTAGAGCACTTTCCTGGCAAGGCTAAGGGCCTGCATTCAACTCCTACCATTGAAAGAAAAAAGAATTGAGTAATATGGCACATCCAGGTACTCAGGAGGCTGAATCAGGAGAATCTTAAGTTTGATTCCAGCCTAGACAACATAGTAAGATTCTGTCTCAGAAAAGAAAAAAAAGAAAGAAAACTTTCAACAACATTGTTAAGAGGGCTGGCGAGATAGCTCAGCAGTCTAAAGTGCTTGCTAAGGCAAGCTTTGGCAACCACAGGGACCATGGTTCGATCCCCAGTCCCACCACATGCTGCGCCAGTCCCACCCCCAGGGCAGGCTGAGCTAGCCATAACGTAAAATAGATAAATAAATTTTTTTTAAAAAAGGTAACAGCTTTGATTAAAAAAAAAAAAAAAAAAAGACATTGTTAAGAGAATGAAAAGACAAACAAAAGTCTGAGAAATAATAATTTCAATTATGTGTGTAAGGTTTTGTATCTAGAATATAGAAAAACACTCTCAAACCTCTGGAAAATACACTTTTAATCTAATGGGCAAAATGATGTAGAACGACACATCACCAAGGAAGATAACATGAACTATAGAAAACCCACGTAGAGATCCTCATCATTGTGCATTATTAGAGTAACACAGACGGAAGCACCAGGACAAACCATCATCCCCTCCTGGGTAGGTTTAAATTGAAAGCTGACCATGCACTGTGGTGTTGGTGAGGGGAGGAGTGGGGTTCTCACTGGTGGGCAACCCAGAGTGGGCAACCACCCTGGAGAATCATTGGTTTCCTGCAAGGTTAGACATGCCCCAGGTGTGGTGGTGCACACCTGTCATCCCAGCACTCTGGGAGGCTAAGGCAAGAGAATGCCAAGTGTGAGCCTAACCTGGGCAGGCCTTATCTCAGTTGTTTAAAAAGGCAGGTACCAGGCATGGTGGCACATACCTGTAATCCCAGTACTCAGGAGGCTGAGGCAGGAGGGTTGTGGCAAGTTTGAGGTCAGCCTGAACTATATAGCAAGATCCTGTCTCAAGAAAAAAAAAAAAAAAAATCTAAAAAATAAATAAAAATGAGAGTGGGGCTATAGTTTAGGGCAAAGTCCCTAGGTTCAGTCCCAGGGGTGCATGTGCTTGCCTGGCACACAACAGTCTAGTCAGTGACAGAAGGCAGGGGTTGCCTGGGACAAGGGATGGCCCTACAGCGACACAGGGACTTTTGGTGGTCGTGGGGTGGTTTCAAGGGAATATCTTTGTATCAGAGCTCATACATATACTTCTCCCATTTTTCCCAAGAATTCTCACTACCAGCAAGAGAACCCTAAAATTTGGCATGAGGTACCTCATTTTAATTATTTTCACATCACTGCCGTAGCCTTTGGAACAAAGATGTGATAGCACTCTGATTTTAGTAGTAAATATTTCCATTTACAAAATAGAGTAATTCTCTGTCACTGAAAATCAGATGAGTGCTGGCAGGAAACTGCATCTTTCTCAATGGGAAGTAATATGTGTAATTTCTTCAGTGCTACACATACCAGCACAGCTATAAAACAAATATTTTAACTAAATGACAGCATTCCATGGCTTCATTCCAGTCTTGAGAAGTGGTCTGAGTTTTTAGGGCCTCTGGGATTTAAGTATGCCTCAGGTAAGGCATGCGTAGCCCACTTCTCTCTGTCCATGTCACTGAGATCTTATTTATGGTCTTCTTGTCTCTTGCACCCCAGAGAGCCGCCCAGTGCTGGGCTGCCGGGAACTGGTCTTCAGGAACCTTTCCAGAATCCTTCCTGCCATCTGTCACGACATCACCGACTGGGTGGTGGGGACCAGGGTGAAGTCTGCACAGCTCCTGCCCGTGCTGCTTCTGCACGCCGAGGACCATGTCACACAGCACCTGGAGATCATCCTCAGAACCCTGCAGAGGGCCTGTGCTGATGAGGAGGCAGCTGTGGTCCGCAGTGTGAGTGTGTGGATCTGCAAGCTGTGGAAGACACATGTCCACAGTGAGGACCTATCTCTTCCCACACCCAGCCCCTGGGGATCACTGATCTGCAGCCCCCTTGTGAAATGACATGTGTTCAGGAAAGCCTGTCATTAAGCTCACTCAAGTACAACGTGGCATCCATCACCAGGGTCAGGCTGCTGAGAAAGGTGCAGAAAGGCCCTGGGAGACCACAGCACTCTGGAGTCTGTAGAAGCCGTGGGACAGCTCTAGCACCAGTCTGCGGTGCCTGAGCTCCTTAGCCTTCTCAATTGTCCCTTGGCTAGTGGTCAGTGCTGGCTGCAGAGCAGGGGAGAACACAGAGCCTTGTGTTTGTCCAGCCCTTGCTCTGATACTCTGTGTCTCTGGCCAGCATTTCCTCTGTGCTGCCAGGTGGTCACTGTATGAGTACACATCCTGGTACTTGAGAGGATGAGGTCATTGGCCAAAACATCCACCTCATCTTTATAGAAACGTCTCTAATCAGGTTGATTGTCACTGTTGCAAGTCAGTTTACTGACTTAAAGTAAATGCTGCAGTTCCACATGTGAAGCCTACCTCCATGGCATGTTATTATTTTTCAAAAACCTTCATCAATTTAGATTTTGTAAACTATTTTATGAATACATAGTTGATGCTTGGATATCAGAATTATTGCTGGGGCCAAGGAGATAGCTCTGTGGCACAAGTGCCTGCCTGGAAAATGCAAGGTCGTGAGTTTGAACCCCGGTCCCGCAAAAAAAAAATCATTGCTGAGCCGGGCATTGTGGCACACGCCTGTAATCCCAGCACTTGGGAGGCTGAGGAAGGAGGATCAGTGTGAGTTTAAGACCAGCCTGGGAAACAAAAGTGAGCTCAAGGTCAGTCTCAACTGCATATCAAGACCCTGTCTCAAAAAAGCAAAACAAAAAAAAGGCATATTGCTAAAGAAGCCAAACTTGTAGTTATTTGTTGAAAATTATGTCTTTCCATGCAATTTTGCTCTTTCTTTCTTTCCTTTCTATGATTCTTTCTTTCTTTCTGTTTATCTGTGTGTTTGTTTTGTTTTGAGAAATGATCTCATAATTCAAGCTTGCCTTGAACTTAGTATGTAGCCCAAGCTAACTTCAAACTTATAGTGCTTCTCCTGCCTCGGCCTTCCTAGTGCTGGGATTACCGGCATGTACCACCATGCCTTCTATGTCCAACTTTTGAACCTCTATTTTTCCCATAGAAAAAACTGAATTTATTTTGCATCTCCCTATCTGATTTTCCAAGGGATGAGATAATAAATTGTGCTAGCACTGGGGAGGCCCTGGCAATAGTCCTGCGTTCTCCACCCGTCCCAGCAGCTTCACATAGCAAATGCGGACCCCCCGCACTGCAGGCCTCATCCACGTCTCTGTTACCTAGTAGAATTCCATACTGTGGAGGTGCCAAGCATGTTTAACAGTTATCAACAGGAAGTTTAGGTTACTGTATCAATTGAGAGACATGACTCCTGTGAACCGTCTGCTTGAACAGTCTACCGTGCAAATCCCGGGAGGCAGAGAGACACTGTGTCCCTCTGGCACTCCTCTGATGGGCAGAGAACCTATGGGGCTGCAGCTACATGTGAACAGGTATTTTCAAACTTCTTCCCTTTTTCCACATCTCTCTCATAGTGCGCAAGATCTGCAGAGCTGATTGGGACATTCATCAGCCCAGAAGTGTTTCTGAAGCTCATCTTATCAATGCTGAAGAAGGCACCCTCCTCTTCTAGCCTGTTGATTCTTGCTTCTGTCATTCGAGGCTGCCCACGGGATGCCCTCCAGCCACACCTCAAGGTCATCACCACAGAGCTGGCCCAGGCGCATGTCTGCCAGGCATCTGAAAATGTAAGATGGTGTAGTGAGGGATCAGTACACAGGTCACACTCTGGGTTAGGGGTGGGAGGTGTCCCTGCTGGCATCTGAGCTTAACTGCTTATAGGGGGAACAAGGTCCACACTCAGGCCTATCAATTGTGCCTGCTACACCCAGGGCGCTGGCTCAGACTTAGGGACCTGACCTCTTGCTCTGCCCAGTACTGTAGTACTGTAACCATCAGCCAAGTGGCCATTTAAACTTGTTTAAAAAAAGACCGGTATGATAGCTCAGCAAACTAAGCACCTGCTTAGGGTAGTGCAGAGACCATGATTCAATCCCCAGCACCACATGCCACACCAGCCCTGCCCCAGCTGCGTAGTGAGAACCTGTACCAAATACATAAAACATAAATAAATAAATAGTTAAAATTAAGATTTCCTTTTCTTAGTCACTTTGGGCACCTATCAGTTGGCCAGTAGCCATGTGTGGCCATCTGTTGGACAGTGCAGGACATGCCCATTGCCAGGAGACTCTGTAGATAGTGCTACTAGGAGGGGTCACAGGCTGGAGAAGGTTAATCCTTTGGAATAATTCATAATTATTTCTGCTGAAGGCATGATTATGGCTGTTTGGTTTGGATGTGTCAGGCCTGGCCTGTCTACTCCCACACATCTCACATCCCCCATCCTCCTGTTGGGTGACCAGGCTTGCCCTCCACCTTCTGTGCTCCCACACAGAGGTGCTTCCAGGTGGCTTATGGTCCAACTTGACGTGATCTAGAAGCTGACAGGGACCTCTGTCCAGGCACTTCTCTGTCCCCAGCAAGAGAGACACAGTTCACACTCACACTTGTAAACCATGTTAAGAAACCTGTAAGGAATGTAGGGAGCTGGAAGCCATGAGCATTGGGAAGGAACAGGGACAAGTCATCATTCCTGGTGTTTTTAGCCACATTCAGCTTTTCCCCCAGTCCCTTCTTTGCATCACCCCCAGTCAGCACAAGCTTGCTATGAGTGGTTTTGAGGAGGATTTTGATTCCCGCATTTGGATATGTAAGCCAGAAATGCTTTAAATGAGCGTAACCTGAAAATCTGTGCAGGTATTTAAATGCATATCTTACAAACTTAATGACAAAGCAAGTGTTGTCATTTCCCTTTTTTTCATTTTGTTTACATAGAACCTGGATTTCATGGTTGGTAGGCTCAGTCAGGACTCCTTGTCTTCTTTGGCTTCTCATCTTCCTGTTCTATTGAAGAAGAGCTCACACAGCCTTTTAAGCAGAACAAGACCCTTCCTGACCCTTTATCTACTAGGGTTCAAGCATATTCTGGCCCAGAGGCCAGGGGACTAGCCATGATAAAAACCCAGGATGTACATAATGTTGTGCCCCCCCACACACACACATGCACACCTTTTTGTACCAGGAATGGAACTCAGGACATTGCACTTGTTAGGCAGGTGTTTATGCTGCTGAGCTATCTCCCTGGTCCTGGCCCTTTCTTGACAAACTGAAATGTTAGGCAGGAAAAGACAAACACATTCAGGTGAAAGTCATTCCTCTGTCTAGCCATCTGCAGCAAGTGAACACCCACCTGCTCAGTCTGTCTGGTCACTTGGGAAGTTGTTTGCATTTCCTACCACTGTTCTTCAGTGGCCAGGAAAATGGGTTAAGAATGTCTTTCCCAAACAAACTAAAATTTTTTAAACTCCATGTTAAAATGGAGAGGCCCATGCAAATGCATCTTGTGCTGCAGGTCTGCCTGGTGTGGCCTCATGGTTGGCAGGACTGGTCAGTAGCAGAGGTATTTCCTAGGTGTTGAGCCAGGCTGCACCTGGCACTGAGCTGGGGAACCCAGTCCTTGTCTCTGGAGTGTGTGATGACAAGTAACTAAAATGAGAAGGTGTTTCCACTCCTGTTTAAGGAGATTAGATGTTTAGGGACCAAGTTACCTGTACTGAATGTAAACATCTCTAGCACTTTACCTGGTTGTTACTGTGTCAAGTAACACAGTGACAGAATGGAGAAGCACTGAGCACCACTTTGTACTGTGTCTCTTCCCTTTGTGCCTCTGAGTAGCAGGCGAATCCTAACCATCCCATTCTGCCATTTCTGCAGAACTGTGGCCGAGGGCACACAGCAAGGATGATGCTGTAAAAGGGGCACATGTTTTCTTGCGGTCTTTGGTTTGGATCTATAGTGAGACAGCTTTGCCAAAGCTGAGAAGGCATGTGTCTTTTAGAAATGCATTCTCTTATTTTAATTGAAGAAAAAAATGAAAGCCTTTTAAATTTGCAGTATGGGCCACTCTAGACATTAGTCATGATCATTTCTATGAAGTTTTAATCAGTCAGTGCAGGCCAAAAGAAAACAGTCTGTGTGGACAATCAGGACACATAAAAGCATAAGTCTGTGGTATCTCCTGGGAGTGGGTTAGGGCAGTGTGGGCCGGAGTGCTGGAGCAAACCTGGCTGTGATTTGGTATGACTTTCCTTTAGACTTAGGTGGTTTAAGTCCCTGGCAAATGAGTCATGGCAGTTTCAGAACTGATTCCAAAATTTAGAACCAATCTGTCATTTAGCCAAATAATTACTATGCTTTTTTTTGAACTCACAGCTCTAATTAGTAAAAAGAGGTTTGAGTATTTGCTTCCAATGTACATCCACCTTTCTGTTTATTAATCATATTTACACACTATGTATGTGACCACTATCCCTACTCATTCTGAACTTCATAAAACATATAAAATAGGTGGGCTAGGGGACACTGTAAGCAGTGCCTGTAGTGAATACAGTCACACTAAGAGGGAAGCTGTTGAGCCAGCTTTTGGTGCCCGTCCCCAACCAAGAAGCATTTTTTTGTTTGTAAAATTTTCTTTATTTTTGTTAAAGCTGAGGCACATAGAAATATTTAAAAATGAAAAAGCAGGAAAAAGATAATAGGCTGTACCTCCATGTACCCGTCACCTACTCCTGTTATCAGTTCTCTTTAATTCCTATGTTTTCCCCTTGTACAACTTTTCTTCTTTTTCCTTTTTCTTTTTATTTTTTTCCACTTCAAAAAGAGTAAACAGAGCTCTGGGGTATTTTCAAGTGAATCCAAGATATGTTGTTCCATTTGTAAATGAACTCTGCAGCACAAGAGGTTTTAAATTTTTTAAACTTAACTTTTAAAATACTTTTAAGCATTTCACAAAATGACTATGGGCTCCGAGTTCCCAGTCTATGTCCAGTTTCCCTGTTGTCCAGACAGTGCCCTTCTTAAGGCCAATTGCTGCAGTCAGGGACCCTGAGCTGTCCTAGTTCCTGCTCTGCAGGGGCACCCTGCACTTTTTGCATTTGGGGTGAGGGGCACTGACCATCTTTGGTCTCTTCCAGGATCTCTACCTAGAGCACCTGCTGCTCTGTGTGCAGACTCTGGTGTCCGTGTGTCAGGAGGACTGCAGCATGGCCAGCCTGCAGCTCATGGAGGTGCTGGTGACAATCATGGCTCTCTCAGGTGCCACTGCTCTTGGGGACAAGGTAAGGCTGGTGGAAGATCCCTGCCAGTCTCGCTGTCTGACGGAAGTGTAACTGTCTTCTGTAAATCTTCTGCATGCTTGAATTTCAGGCCTCAGGCATAGCTGTCTGGCAAAGATGAAAGCCTGTGGAACATTCAGGATGAGTCATTCATGAGGTGGCCTCAGGGTGTCCTGCCTCCTGCAGATGTATCCTTCTGTCTAGGAATAAAGACTCTTTAATCTTGGAGCCTGTAATAAAGAAGCAAAAAAGAAACAAGACAGTCACAATCCTTAAGCCTGTCCATATCAACAGTTTCAAAAACACACACCCATATGCAGCTGAAAGTGGAGTGGAAAGTAGTGACTTTCCTGCATAATTGCAGCACAGCTTTGCAAAATTATTTCTATCCCATTAGTGCTGTTTATGCTTTAAAATCTCCCAAGCTGCCCTCCCTTTGAACTCAGGACCACCTGACACACTCCAGGTACCCAGACTGTCCCCACCTTCCCCAACCCAGGCCATTTTGTATGGAAGACAAGGCAGCTGTGGGTCCTCAATTCAGGGAGGCTCACTGCCCCTCCTTTTTTCTGGAGGGTCTCTTTATTTCTAGAGCTTTTTTGTTTTGGGTTTTTGTTGTTGTTGTTGTTTGCTTGTTTGTTTGGGTTTTTGGGTTTTTTTTTTTATTTTAGGGAAGGGTCACCAGGTTGTTCAGGGTCTCACTACTAGATTGGACTCATAGTGATCTGCCTGTTTATATCCCCCCAAGAGCTGGGATTACAGGCACATGCCAGCACTCCCAGTCTCAATTGCCATCTCAGCTGCCCTGGATCGAACTCTACCCTCTGCCCCTGCTTGCAGGGGCTTTAATGTGCTGAGCTATTTGGCCAGCCATAGAGCTTTTTGTTTTGAAAGGTTTTTCTTGTGTGTGTGGTCTTGAGGATAGAACCTGGGGCTGCACTACTGGTAAATGACATCTTTAGCCCTTTGTGTTTTTATTTTTTAAAATTTTGAGACATTAAGTGGCAAAGACTCACTTCAAACTCAAAATCCTCTTGCCTCAGCCTCAGCTTCCCAAGAGCCTGAATTGCAAGTGTGTGCCACCATGCCCAGCTTCTTTTTTTTTGTCTCACTATGCAGTTCAGGCTGGCCTGGAGCTCCCTTTTTTAGCCCAGGCTGGTCTCAAACTCGCAGCGATCCTCCTGCCTCGACCTCCCAAGTACTGGGATTACAGGCATGTGCCACCATACCCGACTATGCCCAGCTTCTTGAGGCTTCTTTCAACCCTGCTTTATTTCACTCTTTGAAAACAACCTTTACAGAAAACACACTAACCTTTACATCCTTATATATAGACACTAGTAGGCATAAATAATAGCAAAATGGTTCCTGTGAGAAGGAAGCCCAGTACCATGGTAACAGGTGAGTCCACAACATGGAGGCCACTGAGCAGCTGCCACCTGGGAATTTGAAGGCCTTCTTGCTATGTTTAAATCCCAAGAAGAAAGTCACAGATTAAGGAGTAGCCAGCAGCTTCATAGTTAACCATACCTCACCCCCATGTCACCAGCTAGCATGTGTCCTGGCTTCAGTGATAATAGAAATTAAAGCAGGAAACATCATAAGTTTACAGGCAGTAGCTTTGATTGGAAGGTTTATTATAGAGAAGACACAGCTAATTGTCCTTAGGAGCCCCAGGGCTGATAGATGGAGAAGCTCTCAACAGAGGATATATGTTACAGGATCTCAGGAGAATGACACTAACTAATCACGGAATTTTTCAAAAGGTGCAGGGGTCATTGGACATTCACAGTAGTGAGTTTACAGATGATCCAAAATACGCTTAGCAACATGTTGTGCCACCCTCTGGATGGAGAATTTATTATGGAAATGCATGATAATGAAGGCATAATAAAGTTCCTTAAGCCGGTCTCTATTCTTCTTGCATTAATCTCACCCAGTTGGTCACTTAGTTGACAGCATGGCTTACTTTACCTTCGTGTCACCAAAAGCTGCCTAGCCTGCTTATTCTCTCAGACTGCTACTGTTGCATTGTTGCCCCCAGAATCAACTGTGGAGATCTGACTGGGGTAGATCTTTGGGGACAGTTGGCTCAGTATAATTCCTTAAAATGCCTTGCCTGGTCAGAGCGGCTCTGGGTCGTCTTCGACCTGTGCAAACTGAGGAACCACTGGTGCTGCTCTGTAGTTGATGCCTGTATGCCTGCTTTATTATTTACTCTTAGGCCAACCTTGATAGCATGATGGGAAATCAGACTTTTGCAGACTCAGCCAGAGCCCTAGCCTTCAGGTCCAGCCTTTGGTGTTTCTACCTTGCAGCACTCCCTTGCTTGCCAAATGTTCACATTTAATCCATTTGTTCCAGCAGATCAAGGGTCTTGGATGATAAGATTTTAAAAGTTGGAATTGTCGGGCTGGCGAGATAGCTCAGCGGTTTAAAGCACCTGCTTAGGCAAGTTTAGGCCACTGCAGGGACTGTAGTTCGCTCCCCGGCACCACATGCTGGGCCAGCCCCACCTCCAGGATGGGCTGAGCCAGCCATAACATAAATGAGTGAATGAATGAATAAATAAATAAAGTTTAAAAAAAAATTAAAAAAAAAAAACAGTTGGAATTGTCAGCCAGGCATGGTGGCACATGCCTGTAATCCCAGCATTCTGGAAGACTAAGGCAGGATTATGAGTGTGAGCCTACTCTGGACAACTTAACAACTTGACGAGACACTGTCTCAAAAAAAATTTTTTAAAGGCCTCAGAGTGGTACTCCAAATAGTGGCAGACTACTTGGAGGCCCTAGTACATACCCCTGTTCCCCAACGGAATAGTCCCATGTTTGACTTGTATTTTGTAGGCTCAGGAGACCATGGAGTCGCTGGCTTTGGTGGAGAATGTCCCTGGCAGTCAGGACCTCTACCGCAAACACATGGGTCCTCTCCTGGAGCGGCTGACTGCCTCGCACTGTGATTGGACTGTATACTCTGTGGAGCTGCTACAGTTCTGTGAGGTCATCACTCGGTCAGGTAAGTCCCAAGCAGCCCTGGCTCAGCCTGGCTTCATCCATGGTGCCTCTACCTTCAGCCACATACTGGCTCCGCCACTGAGAAACCAGGGCGAAGCATCTCACACCACCGCTCACTGAGGCATGTTTCAGAAAGTGGCAAGAGGACACACCCCAGGGCATAAAGGCTGGAGCTGACAGCTCGTGTGAATTCTTCAGGGTGTTCCCCCCCACCCCCCAGGATATGCAGTAACTTTGAAATCAGGTTGCCTTGTGGTCTGCTTTGTAGCCTGTATTCTTCAGATACATCTGAATCTTTTTTTTTTTTAATTAATTTATTTGTTTGCTTGTTTGTTTCTTTGTTTATTTTATGGCTGGCTCAGCCCGCCCTGGTGGTAGGGCTGGTGCAGCATGTGGTGCCCAGGATCGAACCACAGTCCCTGTAGTTGCCTGAGCTTTCCTAAGCAGGAGCTTTAGACCACTGAACCATCTCGCTGGCCCAGATACATGTGAATCTTAATGTAGAATTTCACACTCCAAACCACATGGCATTGCAAGTATATGACACACTAGGCTTTGACCTCTGCATTCCTGTCTGTTCTCCCAGAGTCTGCAAATGCAGGCTCCTTCCTGAGCTGGACAGTGTTGCTCCATAACCTCCTTTATAGATGGAGAGTAGTGAGCCCCTCACTGCTTTGACAATACCGCTGCCCCCCACACCCCACCCTAAGTGCTGGAGCTGAAACCCAGGCCTGATACATGCTAGCCTGGCACAGGGGCTCGCTGCTGAACTCCTCCCCAGCATTAGACAAGATCTTCAGTACAGAAGTTAGAGTGAGTCACTCGGTATATCCTGTACTTTCCAAGTTACTGCAACTTATCCAGCAACTTACTCCTTCTTTGACGTGCAGACTCCCATAGTCCTTCCCTGTCCCCATGTCATCACTGCATGAACCCACCACCCCTCTGGAAGTATAAAGTGTTAGCACTGTGCTCTGGAGCTAGGGATGCCTCTATGGTTCATAGCCAGGTTGTGCCCAGGACTCTGAGACCTACCAAGAAATCTAATATTACTCTTGTCGTTTGTGCACAAAACTGTTTCCACAATAGAAAAGACAGGGCTGAGGCCCAAGGGTTGCAGTAGATGTCTCTGTAGCTTCCTGCGCTGCCTGCTTCAAACACCAGGTTGCTGTGCCTTATTGCTGCATCTAAGTGCATGGCTGGAACTGCTGACCCCATTTCATAGGTGGGAAACCAAAAGCAAAAGGCTTACCGATACTTATTTAAAAGTAACTTTTTAAATATGAGGGTTTTTTTTTTTTATTTTTGGTTTTTTTTGAGGTAGGGTTTCACCCTACATGTCAGGCTGGCCTTGAACTCACTTTGTAGCCAAAGCTGGCCTTTAACTCTCAGTGATCCTCCTGCCTTGGCCTCCTGCGTGTAGCTAGCTTATTTACAAAAGTCCTATAGGGATAAGCACTTATAAGACATCTAAAACTTCCAAAAAAAAAGATGCTGATCTACTAAAGAAGTAGATTTGATTATGTCTTCATGTGAAACCAAATAATAAAAAGACCTGGGAAAATAATCACAGTGAATCCAATAGCATTGGGTCTTTGTTGCATAAAGCTCACATAAAATAAAGATAAAAAGCTTAACCTCAATAAAGAACAAGTAGGAGCTTAATAAACCTTTCCTTCCTTAAAAAACAAGCAGGATATCTGGATTGTATAAAGAAGAGCTTACATAGCTAGCAAAGCAAACAAGAGCTGGAAAGTATTCATGCAGCCTTCCTAATAATGCAGAAATGTGAGTTAGAAACCATAAGTATAATTTCTTTATCTACGGAATTAGATGGAAAATAACAAGCTTGTCCCAGGAGAATCAAGCTGGGAGCCTGATCCCTGCCGTGGAGCTCCATGTGAGCAGTGCTTGTGGGAAGCAGCTGGGCGGCGTATCTACAATTCCCAGAGTGCTCAGAGCTGTCTGCCCGACAGTCAGATAGAGGAGACTATTAGGCTCAGAAAGTGATCCAATTGTGGAAAAAGCTGCGTACGCCAGTTATTCAACAGGGCAAAATTGGAGGTGACTCAGATACCTAACAGGAAGTTAAACATATAAGGGCATTTCCACAGAAATATGTTCTAGCTGCTGTTAAAAATCACCACCCTGAGCCTTCATGGCACCAGGCAAGGGACAGGACAGTAGCAGGGCTGTGTGCTCTTTGTGAGGGAGTCTAATATGGCAGAAGGGGCTTTTAGTCTTGGTTAGGTTTGGTTTTTACCTTTCTTAACACCAAGTGGCTTACAAGTCCTGCCAGAGCCCCCAGAGGCTATCAGCATGGGAGGGATGTGATCCTTCCCTTCCCACATTCCAATAGCCAGTTGTGACCAAGAGACATGAAACTGTTTTCTGTATTTAGGCCAGAAAATGTGGCTTGCCTCCAGTTTGTTAAAATGGAGAGAGGGGGTTTAAAAGGTTACAGACGTAATGGCTTTTGTAGTAGGGAGGCCCTGCGTCCTGGGGACATGCTACCTCGCTGGACTAGTCCATGTCTGCAAGGACATCAGGGTCACAGTATCTCAGGGCCTGTCTAGACTCTACACCCCAGGTGTCCTCACCTGTGAAGAACACAAAGAGCCCCTCACTGCTCAACTTGAGCTCCACTTCAGAGCAATGTGGCATTCTGAGCATGAAGCCCTCTGCACAGTCTGCCTGAGTAAACAACTCAAACAACAGATGATTCCAGCAGAGGGACCCCCCACCCTGAGGTGTGGAAAGGAATGAGACCCAGTTAAACTTCCATGTGACTCCACATGGCCTCTGGCTCTGCTGCACTGGGGTTGCGTGTAGATGGTCAGCAGATTCTTCTTTCAAACTGGCCTCATCCCAGAGCAACCTCTAGGGGAGTTCTGTCCCCATCATCTCAATCCCTAAGCAACTATGCCTGCCCATATCTGGTAGGGAAGAGTGTGTGTGTGTGTGTGTGTGTCAGAGAGAGAGAGAGAGAGAGAGACTCTGCACCAGCACCAGCTGTTATGAAGTCAGCTAGCTTTGAGCAGATGTTTCTGTATGTCATGCAGATGACAAGGGTGGTCGACGAGTCCAGGGGTACGTCTAGGATCTATAGCCCAAGCCATCTCTGTACTTGTCTTTGAGTTTTGGGTTTATCCTTCTGCAGAACACATTTCACTTAAAATAAAAAATCCTAAAGAGCAGTGCTTTTCAAAACCAAGAGTGTTAGCTGCTCCAGACCTTGGAGGCTGTGGCCCAAGTCTACTCCCAGGGTGTGGCGCCTATAGACCCAAGGTACAGAGCCATGTGGCGTGCCCCAGGGGACTGAGTGAGAAAAGCCAGCTGTGTTGGAAATGGCCTTTTGCTTGGTCTCTTCCACACTGACTCGAGCCTGGAAGGCAAATCCAGTCCTGGCCAGGATCAGTGTCATCAGTGAACTCTGCCAGTAACATTGACTGGACTCATGTCTGTCTTTCTACAATGTCATTATTTATTTATTTACTTACTTATTTTTATTTATTTATTTATTTATTTATTTTTGCGGAACCAGGGATTGAACTTAGGACCTTGCACTTGCTAGGCAGACACTTGTGCCCCTGAGCTATCTCCCCAGTCCCAGAATTTATTAAATAACAATAAACTCACAAGCTGTATCAGTTTCATCAGCCCCATGTGGGTGAGTACTCAGAGTCCACTCTTGGCAGCCAGTAAGTTGGGCAATCACAGGTTCTTTTATTCCAGCATTAATGTCTACAGCACTCAAATCACACATTACACTTCATAAAATAATACTTACGTTACAGAACGGAGAAGAAATGGTTAAGAGTGGCCATGGTGAAGAGACAGGACTGAAAGCAAAGGCTGAGTCTGCAGGGCTGTGAAGAGATACCACTGGTGGCCATATAAGATTACAGACCCGGTTGAGCTGCTTTGAGGCCTGGTGCTTGTTGAAAGTGCTCGGAACCTAAGTCTAGGCAGCAGGCATTTAGGCCCACATGAAGCACAGAGATAGAGCTGAGCTGAAAGCAGGGGCCAAAAGCCTGTCAGCTCCTGTTACATTTACCAGGTGGACTGATGAGGTGGCGTATTGGCGTGTGTGGTTGCCACTGTACCTAGGGTCACACACCTCTCCTGTATGAACCAGGTGAAGGAGTCGCAGTGTTCTCTGGTCCAACAAGTATTCTGTGATAGAACTGATGTGTCACGTGTACATGTGTGCTTGATTTAATGTGATAGATGTATAGGTGGTCATTTTTGTTAAGCAAGAAGAATTTGTCAGTTTGTGCTGCAAGGTTGCTCTGTGCAGCTGGGGGTTGCCAAGTTTGGTGTGTTCAGCATCCCAGGTTATCTGTTTGCACAGGTGAGTGACCAAGACATCTTACCTCAGCATTTGCATTCCAGTGGCACAAACTACTATTCTGTGAAAAGGAATCATCCAGGGCAAAGCACAGCCTGAAAGCCACTGTTCCAACAATGTAGAGTCACTCACAGCAAGGCACAGCCTACCCTACACAGCCAGAGCACGCAGGTTGTAGGAACTGGCTACATGGAAAAGCTGCCAAGATTTTGCTAATAGTTACTCTTTCTAGCTTCCTGGAGTGCCTTCCTGTCTGAAAGTATAACTTTCATATTCCATCCTTTTTCCTGAACTCGCTCATTTCACATGCTGGGGGCGTAGCCCCCAGCATGTAGCCCTGTACAGATGTCCTCCCTGTTCACAGGCATACCCTGGCTCTGCAGACCCACACCTGCTGTTGCACAGCCTGAAGCATTCCCTGCTAACACCATTCCCAGTGCCAACACAATGTCAGACTTCATGTTAAGAGCACTCAAGGCATTTACATTCACCTGTCTTTTTATCCCATAAGTAATGGTAGACACACTGAATTTTTGAGTAATTTTGATCTGTTTGGTCCAGGATTTAAATATAAACAGTACTCTACTTGGTCATAGTTAGCAGGGGAAGCACCCAAGGAAAAGCATGCTCTACAGATGGGAGGCCAGGAAGACAGTGTTGAGATGCACACCTGGATTCATGCATCTTCTTTCTTTTCCTTTGTGAGTGAAATTATTTGGTCTCTGGAGTTTGATATTCACTCATGAATATTTGTTCTCATCTCTTTCCCCCTCTCCAGGCCCACGTGCAGCTTCCTCTGGGTGAAGCTGCCCTACTACCTCATTCTGCAGACATGGAACACATTTGGTTAGAGACACCGTATCTTAAAAGAGCAAAGCCTTGGGTTGCTTGGCTTGTCCTCTGAATTATCAAAGAATAAGAGAAGCATGTTTCAGAGCAGACTGGCTTGAGCAAGTTGTATTTGTTCTGAAATCTGAAGCCCTGGGCTGGGGAGACAGCTCAGTGATACAAGTGCCTACCTGGCAAGTGCGAGGTTCTGAGTTCGATTCCTGGTACCACAAAATAAGATCTGAAGCCCTGTTTGTTGGCACATGCCAAAACAAAATGTTTTGGGACCACTATTCTCTTGATTCAAGGAACATGTTTGGACACCACAGTGTTTTGGTTTTAGCCAAAATTTGTGAGTTTCCAGATCAGTGCCAGACGCCTCATCTGCCTTTGAAAGAGGACAGGCTGAAAAGTTGCAGACACATTGTGGACAGTGTGTGCATTTTGAATGACTGATTCGACTGTGTTTTTATTTTGTTTTAATGGTACTGGGGAATGAACCCAGTGCCTTGTGCATGATAGGCAAACACTCTGTCACTTAGCTACAAACTGGCCCTTGGTCTTTAGAATATTGCTAGACTTTAGTTTTAAGAGTTTAAAACAGGGCCAGGGAGATAGCTCAGTGGAATAAGTGCTTGCCTAGCAAATGCAAGGTCCTGAGTTCAATCCTTGGCACTGCGAAAAAAAAAAAAAAAAAAAAAAAAAAACGAACTTGTAAGAATTTAAAACAGAAAAAGAAAAATAGATGGCTTACTGTTGAACGCTAAGAGGGACTCCAGGAAGTACATTTTCGATTGTGATCAGGAGAGCAGCACTACGGGAAGGGCAAGGTGCAGTGTGGCATAGCTATTCCCAAGCACTTCTGCTCCCAGGTCAACTCTCTGCCCCGAGCCCAGGCTCCTGCTCTGGTCCTCAAATGGCTATAGCCTATCTGTCTTATTTTCCAGGCCCTGCTGTGGGAGAAATGCTGCAGCACGTGGTCCCCACCTTCAGGGTCTGTCTGCAAACCACAAGAGACCCCCATATGTGCCTGAAGCTCTTCTCCATCCTCTCCAGCCTGCTGCTAAGGCCCAAGGACACCATCAACTCCCAGGGGTAGGTGATCCTTACATCTGGCCAGGCAAGCCCTTTGGGTGCTGGGCAGGGCTCCCCAACTTGCCCCTCCACTGTGGGTCAGACCCCCGCCAATGCACTGGGCAGTGCTTCCTCTCCCTGAGGTCATAGGTGGGAGCTTGAGGGTATCCCTGAGCTTTTCTGTGGCTGAAGTCCTGCCACCATCGTAGACTGCATGATCAGGAGAGTAGTGCATTACAGAGAAATACTGAAACAGTAAATCAAAGTTATTTTAGTGTGGTCATTAAAATTCCATTGAATGAAAAGGTCTTAGGGAACATTAACTATTAATGATTTATATATTTGCTATTCGTGCTTTTAAAAGCCTTTTGGTACCTTTCAAACCTAACACAGAACTGATTGAATTGCCACTGATGGTTAAAGCAGTGCAGATAGCCTTCTATTATCTGAAAAAACTTTTAGGTAGCATTAAAACATTTAAGGGTCTCCAGTTTTGCTGCTTTGAAGTGAGGAAAAAGGAACAAAAAACATGGAAGAGAGGAACAAGCCTGTGAGAGGAGGAACATCTGCTGTCACAGTGTCCCAGGCCAGGCAGGAGGTGGGAAGTGACCTGTGTGCCACGCTGTGGGTAGTGTAGAGAATCCACACGGCCCTGGGAAAGTAGCTCTGGCAGCTCTCAGGCCACCATTTTTCCTCTGTTAAATCAAAATACCTAGTCACCTGGAGTCCAAGCCCAAAAGATAGGAAGACATGGGGACAGGTAGCAGAGCCCAGCTCTCAGGACAGAGACCTGGCTGCTCAAGCTCAATTAACACCAGGAATCCTCTCCCAGGAAACAGGTCCATGGAAGCAGATGTAACCAACAGGTTGTGGTTTCCCATGCAAATAATTTGATCATTTAAACTTTAATTGCAACCTTTATCTCTTCTCTGCTGTTGGGCCTCTAGTTATCCCATCAGGAAATTCTTTTCCTGCTTGTCTGCCAAAATTTCAAGGCCAGAAGGATCATAAAAGGGTACCAAGCGAGCCCTGACGGCAGCCCCATGCAGGCCGATGCTCACATGAGCGACACATGAAGCAGTGCTGTGCTGCCCCAGAGACAGTGGCTGCTGTCCTCATGTTCTGCCCAAGCTCTGGATCTGGCCCAATGCTGCTGTGGGCTCAGCCGCAATCCCAGAGCCACACGATTAAAGGCTTCTTAAGGAAGGAAATCAGTATCATAAGAAATAGGTTATTTAAAGGTTGGGAAGATGGCTTGGTGGTCTAAGCACCTGCCTGGCAAATGCATGGACCCGGATTTAATCCCTGTACCACATGCTGTGCGGGCCCAGAACCCTGGGTGTGTCGTGCCAGCCACAGAAACCTGTTGTGATGACACAGACCTGTAATCCCAGCACTGGGGAGGCTGAGACAGGAGGATCATTATGAGTCTGAGCTATGTAGCAGGACCCTGTGCCCAATAACTAAATTTTTCAAAAAGAAAAGAAATAGGTTGGGGCTGGGGAGATAGCTCCGTGGCACAAGTGCCTGCCTGGCAAGTGCAAGGTCATGAGTTTAAACCCAGTCCCGCAAAAAAAAAAAAAGAAAAGAAATAGGTTATTTAAGTGAAATAATTAGTATTTTTGTAGACAGGAGGCTGGACCAGGCAGCCATCTCCCTCTTCCCACTGGAGATACAGCTGTAGCATTCGAAGCCCTTATCTTCCCCAGGAACAGAAAATGTTTCTGTTGGGGTCACTTAAATGAGTTTTTACCATCTACTCTTTCCCTCAGCCCAAACCAAGATGCTTCATTTGAAGTGAGTCTCAGCCTTTGCTCACCACTGTCCCCTGTGTTGGTTCCAGGCAGTTTTGTGTCTACCTTGACTCAGTGGTAAAGGACATTCTGATGCCAAATCTGCAGTGGCGAGCAGGGAAGACAGCTGCAGCCATCCGCACAGCTGCCGTGTCCTGCTTGTGGGCACTCACCAGCGGCGACATCCTGTCAGCCAAGCAGGTAGGGGAGCAGTGCTGCATCCCAGGCACCCAGGGCTTGGGCAGAGCTGCAGCTGGCAACATGCTGGCCATGGAGGGAGATGGTCCTGTGCCCGTGGGTGGGAAGAGCAGGAGAGAGG
>PVKN010003995.1:0-15513 GCA_004027915.1 Capromys pilorides
AAAAAAAAAAAAAAAAACAAAAAAAAAAAAAAAAAAAAAAAAAAAAAAGATAAAAACTAAGAGGGCTGGGAACAGGTCCATCCTAAGCACTTACTTTTGCCTGCATAAAGTTTGATCCTCAGTTTTACAAAAACAAACAGCCTGGTGTGGGGTGTGGGGGCATGGTGGTGCACAACTGTAATCCCAGCACTTGAGAGGCTGAGGCAGGAGGATCGGATGTGAGTTCCAGACCAGCCTGGGCTACAAAAGTGAGCTCAAGGCCAGCCTGAACTGCATAGTGAGACCGTCTCAAGAAGACAAAAAGAAAAGAAGGGGCCGGGGAGACAGCTGTTGCACAAGTGCCTGCCTGGCAAGTGTAAGGTCGTGTGTTCGAACCCCAGTCCCGCCCAAAATAAAAGAAACTGGAATTTTGATAGGGACTGCATTGAACTTAGGCCTTTGAGGCAATAGTGCCATCTCAAGAATATTAAGTCTTCCAATCCAAACACAATCTGTCTTTCCATTTATTTAGGCCTTAATTTCTTTCAGCACTGTTTTATAGTCTTTGGTGTATAAATTAATGTCTTTGGTTAAATTTATTCCTATGTACATTTTCTTCTGGATGGTATTAAAAATGGAATTGTTTTCTTAATTTCTTCTTCAGATTGTTCATTTCTGGTGTCATTCTGGTTTGAGTAACATGTTCCTGATGACTAATGCTATTGAGCATCTTTTCATATGCTTATTAGCCATTTAGATATTTTTTCCAGTGAAGCTTGATCTTTCTCATCAACTTTGCATTTCCATGATGAAAGACAAATAGCCCCCTCTGCTTCCCTGACAGCTTTCTTTCCATCCTCTTTCATTGTTGTTTATTGTTTTGAGACAGGGTGGCAACCCATTCCAGCTCCTGTCTCTCAGGAGCTATTCATTTTCCCCAACAAATTTTAACCTCCATGTTCCTTAGAATTCATTCTTTGACTTCAAGGAACAACAAACAGCTCGGCATATTTGACATCTAGTATCTCCCTTATATATCATCTTAGAGGTCCCACTGAGATATTTGGAAGGAGGTACGAGTTGCTTTTGTTTCATTGCACTCCTAAAATAATTCAACTGGATTCTAAATTGTGATTCGCATAATCAAAAATTGTCATTCTATCTTATCAGTTACTTATGCCTTGAATGTTTATGCCTTGTCTTTGTCAACTGCTTGTACCTGGTCTCTTATGCATTGTTCTTTGTTGAGACAAGGTCTCACTATGTACTCTAGGCTGGCCTTGAAGTTACCAATCCCCCACCTCAGCCCCTACTGCCTCAGTCTCCCAAGTACTGGGATTATAGGTGTGTCTACGCAATCCTTCCTTTTTCAAGAAGTGTTTATATGGCCCCGGCAAGATGGCTCAGCGGTCTAAAGCACCTGCTTAGGCAAGCTTAGGCAACCGCAGGGACCATGGTTTGATCCCCGTCACCACATGCTGCACCAGCCCCACCCCCAGGGCAGGCTGAGCCAAATTAATTAATTAACTAATGAATTAAAATTCCCTCCAGCTTAAAAAAAAAGTGTTTATGGGATAGCAGGGCAATGGAAGCAGTAGTTTAATAACAGAAACCTCAAGGCCAGCTAGCTATCTAGGGAACTGCTTAAATTCTTGCAAGTACTAACTCTGTGGCCTTGAGCATAGTATTTTTCTTCTGGTTTCTTCACATTTAAAATAGATGAAGGGGGGCCAGGGAGATAGCTCAGTGGAATAAGTGTTTGCCTGGCAAGTGTAAGGTCCTGAGTTCAATCCCTGGTTCCGCCAAAAAAAAAAATAAATAAATAAAATAAAATAAAATAGATGAAGGGGAGGGCCGGTGAGATGGCTCAGTGGTCTAAAGGCAAGCTTAGGCAACCCCAGGGACCACGGTTCCATCCTAGGCCCCATATGCTGCGCCAGCCCCACCCCCAGGGCAGGCTGAGCAGCCATGATATAAATAAATAAATAAATAAATAAATAAATAAATAAATAAATAAATAAAATAGATGAAGGGGGCGCTGGGGAGATAGCTCTGTGGCACAAGTGCCTGACTGGCAAGTGCAAGGTCGTGAGTTTGAACCCCGGTCCTGCAAAAAAATAAAACAAAATAGATGAAGGGATGGTGGTACAGCACACAAGAAGCTGAGGCAAGAGGATTTTCAATTCAAGGCCAGTCTAGGCTACTTAGCAAGTTCAAATTTAAACATAAGTTACAGGGTGTTGGACCAGCGAGATGGGTCAACGGTCTAAAGCGCTTGTGTAGGCAAGACAAGCTTAGGCAACCGCTAAGACCTCGGTTCAATGCCTGGCACCACATGCTCATCAGCCACACCCCTAAGGCATAGTATAAATAAATAAATAAATAAATAAATAAATAAATAAATAATTTTTAAAAATAAATAAAGTTACAGGGGGCCAGGGATATAGCTCAGGGGCACAAGTGCCTGTCTGGCAAGTGCAAGGTCCTGAGTTTAATCCCCAGTTCTGAAAAAAAAAAAAAAAAAAAAAAAAAAAAACCTGTCTTAAAATAGCCTGAATAAGTTGTATTAAATGTTCTATTAAATGTTTTATTAAATAAATGAAGTTATATTAAATATAGTAAGTGGCTATTTCATTTGTTATATAAAAGAAGTGCCTGACACAGCCATGCTCTCTGCTAGCCCCAAGAATATGGCCAGTAAAAGAGACAGAGGTTCCCATCCCACTGGGCTTCCTTCCTGCTGGGTCACTCCCATGCACAAGAAATCCCAACTCCAAGACACACCTTAAAGAAGGACATACCAGAGGGCCTATCACAAGGGAATCTGACCTGGCAGACAGGAGGAAGCTAGGCTTGCTGGCATGAGGGCTGAGCATAGTTTGAAACCAGCCCAGGCGATTTAACAAGACTTTGTTTTAACCTAAAGATAATCTAAAAAATAAAAATGAAAAAAGTGATCCGAGTGCTGGCAAGATAGCTCAGTGGACTAAGCACCTGCTGTAGACTGTGGACTGAAGACACCACATGCTGCGCGGGCGCTGCCCCTGGGCACACTGAGCTGGCCTCATTGGCCAGGCTCCCAGCAATGGGGAGGCTGAAGGATCACTAAGAGTCCAAGCTGTGTAGTGAGACCTGTACCAAATACATTAAAAAAAGAGATTAAAGCTGGATGTGTAATCCAAGCACTTGAGAGGCTGAAGCAGGAAAATCACCATGAGTTTGAGGCCAGTCTAAATTATGTAGTAAAACCATTTCAAAATAACAAAAAATTAAAATTAAAAAAGACTAGGGATGTAGCTCATTGTTCCCTAGGTTCAATCTTCAGTACTTCCAAAAAAAAAAAAAAAAAAAAGGGGGGGGGGAGGGGGGGCAGGCCAGGTGATGAAAGCAATCCAGAAAGCAGTATGCATAGCTGAAGTAGGTGGCAGCCCCTGTGCATGAAGCCTAGGGATCTGGGGGGCTATGGAGGATGGAGCCACAGAGCCAGCGGACAGACCTGGCCGAGCACATGAGGTGGCACCCAGAACTTCAGGCTACATTAAGAAGAATGTGAGTACTGTGACAAGGGGATGATGGTGTCACACCTGTGTGTGATTCCAAGAGGTCCTTTGGGCACAATGTGTGTGAGAAGGTCTGGAGCTAGGGCTAAAAGCTCTGGAACTACTTAATGTCCAAGTAGAGGAGGCGTAAGAGCACCAGGAGACATGGAAGAAAACGAGGACTTCGCCAATAAAACATGGAAATATGAAGATGTTTTAGTGCTACTGTGCTGGCCTAGCGTGTATGTGTACAGGGCCCTGGATTCCCACCTCAGCACCCACACCCACACACACAGTAGCCATGGAAGGTTTCATGAAGAGATGATTACATACAAGTCACATGCTAATAAGAATTAGGGCTGGGGGGCCGGCGAGATGGTTCAGCAGTCTAAAGCACCCGCTTAGGAAAACTTAGGAACTGGAAGGACCAAGGTTCAATCCATGGCACCACATGCTGTACCAGCCCCAGCCCCAGGGCAGGCTGAGCCAGCCATAATACAAAAATAAATAAATTAAAAAAAAAAAAAAAGAATTAGGGCTGGGAAGATAGCTAAGTAGAAAAAGTGCTTGCCTGGCAAGCACAAGGTCCTGAGTTCAATTCCTGGTACTGCAAAAAAAAAAAGTCTGAAAAAATACAAGATTAAAAGCCTGATTGTGAGATAGGAAGTCCCCGGTAACAGCTGCAGAGCCTCCAGACACTGCTGCTCAGACCTCCAAGCCCTGCAGCCAGCGTGGCCCCCACAGCCACGATTCCCCAGCTGACAGAGGAAAGCAGGGCTTCGTCAGTAAGCTTCTTAGAAGATTCCCTGGCAGCTCTCCTGGCTGTCTGAATTATCTGCATGGTGGAGCCAGCCAGGGGACACTCAGTCCAAGAAGTGTGCAAGGCGGAAGCTCTGGCAGTTCACCAAGCCTGCTCCCCTCACCCATCTGACACCTGGTGAGTCAAGTGGATGCAGCAGTGAAGGCAACACCTGCCAGGGCCCAGCACCACTCTGATGTCACACATCAGGTCCTGTCTCAGCTCTACCTCTCAAAATCAGCATGAAAGGCCAAAGCTGGTATGACACTGATTAAATATGACAATGAGAAGTCTGGCACACACACACATAATCCCAGCAATCTGGAGGGTGAGTCAGGAGGATGACTGGAAAGTCAAGCCCAGTTTGGGTAATCCAGTGATTTAGCAAGACCTAGTCTCTAAATAAAAAATAAATAAAGGGGGGCCGGCGAGATGGTTCAGTGGTCTAAAGCACCTGCTTAGGAGGGCTCAGGCAACTGCGGGGACTGCAGTTCGATCCCCGGCACCACATGCTGCGCCAGCGCCACCACCAGGGCAGGCTGAGCCAGCCACAAAATGAATAAATAAAGAAACAAACAAACACAACAAGCAAACAAACAAACAAATAAATAATTTTAAAAATAAATAAATAAATAAAGGGTTAGGAATGTAGCTCAGTTGTAAGACCCTGGGTTCAACCTCCACTACTGGAAAAAAAAAAAAATGATCATGAAGTATGTATCAAGCATTTCACAAACAGTATGAACTATTATGAATTTACATTCATTCAACAACTGTTAAAAACAGGGGCTGGGGAGATAGCTCCGTGGCACAAGTGCCTGCCTGGCAAGTGCAAGGTTGTGAGTTTGAACCCCAGTCCTGGGGAAAAAAGAGGGGGGGGTAGTCAAATAGCTCAGCAGATTAAAGCACCTGGCAGGGGCAGGGGGTTCCATCCCTGGGCCTACAGTGTTGGCCCCCACCCCTGGGGCATGCTGAGACTGCAAATGAGACTGGTGCACGCCTGTAATTCCAGATCTTGGGAGGCTGTAAACAGGCAGATCACTGAGTCCAGATCTAGTAGTGAGACCCTGAACACCCTGCAGGCCCTTTCTTAAAAGAAAAAAAAAAATGTCAGACAAGTTCATATCAGGGAAAAGCAGAAAGCACTGTGCAGGTTTCACTGGGTGGAGGGACAAAAATGACACCCATCCAGCTTGCAAAGGCAGGATGGGTGCCCTGAGAAAGAGGTTTGGTCTGTCAATTGGTCTGTCTCTCTCCCCACAGGGTTTCACTGTGTAGTTCTAGCTGGCCATGAACTCCCAGGGATTCTCCTGCTTCAGCCTCCCAAGTGCTAGAATCACAACATGTTGACTACCATATCCCATTTGGTTCCTCTCTCTCTATTCCTCTTTTTTTCTATTTTTTTTTTCTCTCTATTCCTCTTAAGAGTATAATTTGGGTAAAGAGGCAAGCACAGGAAAACAAAAAATTTCATTAAAGTACCCAGTGACTGTCACGTCGAGTGGGTGTCACATGCCCCCTGCTTTATGCTACCTCACCCACATGCATGGCAATGCAAATCTATAATCCCAACACTCAGAAGGTTGAAGCAAGAGGATCATGAGTTCAAGCCTGCTTGGGCCATATATTTTAAAAACACAAGGAAAAAAAAATACCAGAAACTCAAAAGCTGAGCAAAAAAACCACGCTGAGCAGCAGAGCCACTGTTTCATCTTTTTCTTTTTTTTAAGTCAGGGCCTCATTCTGCAGTTCAGGTTGGCCTCGAACTGGCAGCAATCCTGCCTCAGTCTCCTGTCCCTCTTCTGTCACCTTTCTTAAAACAGAGCAGCCCAAGACCCCTGCTACCTCAGGGATTTCAAGGGCTCAAAGCCCTTTGACCCAGAAGAGAAAGCCTCCCCAAGCAGAAGCTGGGGATTCAGCAAGTTCTGTAGTAGCCTGAAGGACAGCCCCACCTCCTTTCAGGCCCTTCCCCTATGCTAGGCTCCGTTATAAATAGCTAGCTGGTTCCCAGCCTGGGATCTCCCAGCCCTTCAAGCAAGCTCCACCTGCTCACCCTGACTGCCCTCAGCCTGGAACAAGTGAGCTGCGGCCAGCAGAGGGCGAAAGGCTCAACTCAGAAGCCTCAACTCTGTTGACTACATTACCCATAATCCTAGGTGGTAGACGACAAAAGAGGAAACTGAGGGTCCTGTTGCTTAGGTGGGAAGCAAGGCCAGAGCTATGGGTATGGAGTGTGAGACCCAGGACTTTCTAGCTCCTGGACTTTGGACAGGCTCTCCATTAACCCTATCCACAGGCACTCAGTCAAGCTGGGCATTGTTTCTTAACGTTTGCTCTTACTTGTAGTCAAAGCGTGTGTGTGTGTGTGTGTGTGTGTGTGTGTGTGTGTGTGCGCGCGCGCGCGTATGGGCACAAGCTATTGGAGACTGCAAGCCTGAGTGATTTTTATTCTGAAGCAAACCCAGAGCCTGCTGGGCTAGAAGACCCTTCTCTGGCACCTTCCATGCATCCCCAAGCGCTGAGCCTTTCTTTCCTGGTCTCTCAGTTACAAGGAGAGGCAGAACAATCAGGGCTCCCAGGTGTAACAGTGGGGTTTGCTTGTCTCTTGCTATCAGAAAGTCTGGACTGTGCTGTGACCTCAGCAAAGTTTTGACCCTCTCTCTGACCTTTGCTCCACCTTTGCTCCTAGCAGATCAGAAAACCATGTGGTGGAGCTGAGGCCAGGGTTATGGGTCTGCTGGTTACTGCTGTGGTGCATTAACCAGAGCTGTCAGGCTGAACAGGAGCAGACACTCAGCTGCATTGACGCCTCTAGTGGGCAGTGGTCCACCTCTAACCACTAAAACATCTGGCCCAGCTGTGATTTCACCCCCCTCCCTATTTCTCCAAAGCACTCAAGTAGGGTTCTGGGCTTCTGAGCCTCCAGGCAAGAGAAAAACATGGGAGAGCTTAGGATGAGACTTACAGTCAAGGACCCCTGCCCAAGATGAATAGTGGAGACCTGATCAGAGTCGTTTGCCTGTATTCTTAATTATAACAACGATCATTTTCTCAAGTGGGAAGTAGGTATTCAAAGACCAATTGCAACACCAAAAAAGAAAAAAAAAAAAAAAATCAGGCTGTAGGGTGGTGCCTGTAGGGCGCACAGGTCTGCAGGGTGAAGGTGGGAAGGATTTACACAGAAAATCTAAACCAAGTAAAGGTGGTGCAGGGGGCTGGAGAGATAGCTCTGTGCCACCTGCCTGCCCGGCAAGTGCAAGTTCGAACCCCAGTCCCGCCAAAAAAACAAAAGAAACATCCCTAAAGGAGGTGCACCAGCTGCATTCATTCCAGAATGGTGTAAGAAAGGCATTCAAGGCAGAGAGGACAATTTGAGTAAAAGCACGGAGGGGCAGCCTGGCGCAGGAATGCACGCACGAAACCCCAACACTCAGGAGGCTGAAGATGGTAGATGAGTTCAAATCCAGACTGGGCCGTAAGGCGAGACCCTGTCTCCTAGGGGGAAGAGGGTCAGGAAGGAATGGAAAAAACGGCAAGGGAGGAGAGAAACAGAAGCAGTTAAATATCGCCAAAGATCAACTTGCCAAAAACAGAAGGATAAATGACGAAGCGGCAGGGTCTTATCACCACGTTAAGCTTCAGGGCCTGAGCTTGGAGCTGCTGAAAGATGTCCAGCAAGAGCGTGCTGCATCCAGGGGTGAAAAGAAAACAAGGACAAAACAAGAAACTACTGCGGATGAGGGGGGCTCTGACCTCTGAGGGTGGAGGAAGGCACTGGGCCTCCTCGAGGGACTCCCAGGCCGGCCCGTCCCGCTTTTCCCTCCGCCGGGCCGGGTAGGATGCAGCCCCAGGGCCGGGCCGCGAACTCCCGCCGCCTCCCGCCGGCCGCCCCCTCCTTGGCAGGGTCCCCAGCCGCTGGCTCTAGGGCGGGCGCGGGCGGCCCCCAAGGGCCGGGCCGCCTGCCAGACGCGTCGGGAAGGAAACGCCTTGTATGGGCCTCAGGCAGGGAAGGAAGCGCCTTGTAGGGCTCAGGGAGGAAGCGCCATACAAGGCGCGGGGCGGGCGAAGGCGGGCCGGGGGCGGGGAGGCTGCCCCAGATGGAGCCGCTTCCGCCGCCGCGGGCCGCCGAGCCCGCGCCACGCCCCCCGCCGCCCCGGCCCCGCCCCTTCCTGGCCCCAGCGCGACCCGCCCAGGACCCCAGGCCACGCCCGGGCAGGAGCTGCCGGCTCGGTGGGGCCTCGGCTCCGCGCGGCCCGGGCCACTGGCTAGGCTTCTGGGCTTCCGAGCTCGGCCGCGCGCGCCTTGGGACCTTAGGCAACATGCCTTTGTCTCTGAGCCCCGGGTCCACCTCAGCCGTGGGCGGGGGAAATAGGACGGGAAGAGGCCAGGGAAAGCGCCTGGCGTGTGGCCCGGCCCGGCCCGCCGTGGCCTCGCGCCGTAGGCTGGGGGCGGGGCCGGTTCCTAGAACCTACCGGTGGGGGTCACGTTAGCCTTTTCCCAGTCATCTGGGACAAGCTGCCCGGGATGAAGGGCGAAACTAGGAGGGCTTCGAAAGAGGTGTTTCCGAAGAAAGACGTTGCGAAGGCCTGAAGTTTTCTGTTCCAGGGTTCGGAAAGACAAGGTTCCAATCCCACCTTCTCCCTTTCCCAGCTGGTCGCGCTGGGAAAGGCACTCACCGTCTCCAAACCTCAATGTCCTCCCACAGTGAAATGGGGATGTCAAGTCCCATTTTACAGGTTTGTGGTGACTTCTAGAGGTCGAATCAAGTGAAGCGGAAGGGCTGTAAAGTACCTGACATGGAGGAGGTGTGGGCTTCAGCCATTGTTCCTAATGTGATGTCCGCTTGGGGGAGGCTGCCCTTCTTGGTATCTTTGGGGACTGGTTTGTGTATTTGTTTTTTGTTTTTTTTTTTAATTTTTTTTTATTTATTTGTTTGCTTGTTGTGTTTGTTTGTTTGTTTCTTCATTTTATTTATTTTGTGGCTGGCTCAGCCTGCCCTGGTGGTGGGGGCTGGCGCAGCATGTGGTGCCGGGGATCGAACCGCAGTCCCCGCAGTTGCCTGAGCTTTCCTAAGCAGGCACTTTAGACCACTGAACCATCTCGCCGGCCCTGTGTATTTGTTATGTGTTGGGGATCGACCCAGGGCTCTTGCTTGCTAGCCTAGCTCTGTACCACTAAGCTACAATACAGCACCCTCAGCTGGGGATGATGGTGCACACCTATACAGTAATCCTAGCACTGGGGAGGCTGAGGCAGGAGGAGGATCATTGCAAGTTCAAGACCAGCCTGGGCTAGAAAGTGAGCTTAAGAAAATAAAGATAGGGGCCAGCGAGATGGTTCAGTGGTCTAAAGCGCCTGCTTAGGAGGGCTCAGGCAACTGCGTGGACTGCAGTTCGATCCCCGGCACCACATGCTGCGCCAGTGCCACCACCAGGGCAGGCTGAGCCAGCCACAAAATGAATAAATAAAGAAACAAACAAACACAACAAGCAAACAAAGAAATAAAATTTAAAAAAAAAAAAGAAAATAAAGATAAAGGACAAAGTGAGCTCAAGACCAGTCTGAACTAAGTAGCGAGACCTTGTCTCAAAAAGACACACACAAAGGCATATCTGTGGCCCTTATGTCCCCATTTCTCAGTTCAGTGAGGGCCCCAGTAACCTGCTGCCCCTGCCTGCTACCCTTCTCTACCTCTTCTAGAGTAGAGAACTGACCTCCTGGGTTGTCTGGCTAGGGAAAAAGAACCTGGAGGAAGTTGAAATTCCCATCCCAGCCAGAACCTGGTATCTAGGACACCATTCCCACCCACACGGGGTGTCAGTACCACACCCACACATTTCACCAAAGAGATAGGTATCATCTCAGAAGAGCATTTCCCAGTTCTCCCTGACAGGCCCTCCCCTGCCCTCAACAGTCTTGCCATCCTGGAGTCCCACTGGAAAGTAACCTGAATCTCTCGGGCTATCCTGCTGAGCATCACTGAACAGCCCCTATAGGTTCTGGGGACACACAATAGAAGCGTGTCACCCATGGCCTTGTTTTCTTTCATCCTTGTTGGGCAAGGAGACTGTGGTTGGCATGGTAACCTTCCCTTTAAAAATTGCAGATGCTTTTTAGTTCCAGCATGGATGCAGCTCCTTCCCCCTACTGTAGGCCACAAGGTGACAAGTAGCTGTGTCATCTGGGACTGAACCAGAATGTGGCCTTGGCAGCAGAAAGGAAGGACTGGTTCCTGGAGGGCAGCCAAAGGAGATGCAGACTGGATCTCATTCTGCCCTGCAGTCGAGCCTCAGCTGCCCAAAGAAACCAATTCTGAATATTAGGGAGCCTCATGGGGTCTCATGATTAATGATAAATATATCTTCACTAAACCAGGCACTGACAAATGGCATGATGCCCAGTGTTTCATTCAGTAGAATAAGCTGATACATCACAAAGTCTCCAGAATCCAGTGATTTCCTTTCTTGCTTCAATCCCTCAGTGGAATAAATGCTTATTAATTATCTCCTGTGTTCCAGTTTCCCACACAGTATTTCAACTAATTTTCAAGTCTTATTTTAAAAATCTTGGGGGCCAGGGAGATAGCTTCATGGCACAAGTGCCTGTCTGGCAAGTGCAAGGTCATGAGTTTGAACCCCGGTCCCACAAAAAAAAAAGTAAAAATCTTGGGGCCGGCGAGATAGCTCAGCAGTCTAAAGCACCTGCTTAGGCAAGCTTGGGCAAAGCGCAGGGACAACAGTTTGATCCCCAGGACACACCAAAAAAAAGGTCTCACTATGTAGTTTGAGGCACATGCCTGTAATCCTAGCACTTGGGAGATTGAGGCAGGAGGATCACTAGGAGGTCTAGGCCAGCCTGGGCTACATAGTGAGACCCTGTCTTAAGAAACAAAAACAAAAAGCTCATGATCATGGAGTGATAGCACTGACTGGACTTAGACTCTGGTCTCCAGAGCCCCTGTCCACGTCCTTCCTGTGGTCCCTGTGTTCTTTCGTATTTGTTGCCAGGCTATGAAGAAAGCAGTCCTTCCTCACAGCATTGCCTTTTGAGGTAGGGCTCAGGAAAGAAAGGTGGCATCCACTCTGCCCACAGGGTCCTCTGCATCAGCCCCCTCAACCTCAAGCCAGAGACTTCTCCCTTCCAGCTGCCCTATCTCCGTCATGGAGTTTCCCTGGCAGAGAGCAAGCTGAGGGAAAGAGGTCCCCAGCTGCCAGCTTCATCTCGGCAAAATCACATTAGAGCCAGCCTGGCTTCCCTCAGTGTCTCGGGAGTGAGCACCGGCAGCGCCCCCGCAGAAGGGAGGGGGGAGACACACACAAGAAAGAGGAAACTTCCACATCCTCCTCCCACAGGCTGAGAGGCTGGAGCAAAGGCTCATGCAGGTGAGGAAGATTGAGTCTGAACCTCTGAGGACTGAAAACGTTGTAAGTGAAGCCTTGGGCAGAGCCTGGCCCTCTAGAGACACAAGTAGGAAAGCCCTAAATTGGAGACGGAGAGGCAGCTTTGGGGAAGAAGAATGCCCCTGGATCTCCTCCATCCAACTCCCAAGTCCTCTTAAGATAGTGCATGTCTGTACTCCAGCACTTTGGGAGGCTGAGGCAGGAGGACTGCAATTTTGACCCCAGCCTGGGCATTTTAGGGAGACCCTATGTCAAAACAAAATATGAGCTGGGCATAGTGGTCCACACTTGTAATTCCAAAATTTGGAAGACTGAGGCAGGAGAATTGGGTTGAGTTGGAGGCCAGCCTGGACTACATAGTTCAAGACCAGCCTGAACTACATAGCAAAACTCTGTCTCAAAATCACCCCCACCCCAGAAAAGATGAAAGGGCCTGGTACACAGCTCAGTGAAAACCCCTTGGGTTCAATCTCCACTGGAATTTGGGGGAAGATAATTTCCTGGCAACTGGAACAAGGTAAGGGAGAGAGGAGGGAACTGGTGGGTTGTGACCTTTAGCAAAACCGGGAAGTGTGTTAACAGTTGATATTTATCACAGTGTGTCAACCACACTCTTCACTTATTACCTTATTTCCCTCCCTCTGGTAAATCCTATTATCCCTAGGTTAACACTGCCAAGGCGCTTTATCCCCATTCTATCTCCTGCTCTAGAAAAGAGATCTATAGATCCCCACAGTCTATAACTTCCAATGAATGGGAGTAAACTGGGCACTATCTAGACATTATCTCATTTAATCTAAGTGACAACCAACAGCGTGAAATCATTATGCCTATTTCCTGTGTTCTACAGTTTTAAAAACTTAGGGCTGATGGGCCGGCGAGATGGTTCAGTGGTCTAAAGCACCTGCTTGGGAGGGCTCAGGCGACTGCGGGGACTGCAGTTCAATCCCCGGCACCACATGCTGCGCCAGCGCCACCACCAGGGCAGGCTGAGCCAGCCACAAAATGAATAAATAAAGAAACAAACAAACACAACAAGCAAACAAATAAATAAAATTAAAAAAACAAAAAAACTTAGGGCTGAGTTGTGTGCCTCCATGGTAGAACCGGTCATACTTCAGGCCGTAGGTTTCATCCTTGGTGCAGAAAAAATAGAAAACAAAACACAAGAAACTGAGACTGTGAGATGTAGGAGACCTGTTTGTGATCATTAAGTATGTGCAGAGCGAGATAAAGGATTCGAACTGAAACCCCCATGACTCTATGCTATTTTATGCTTGACCACTTCGCTTTGCTGCCCCTAAATCACGAAGGCTTATTCACCCCTCTCAGGGCTCCTGCTCCAAAAGGCTGAGACTACAAAAATCTGCCACACTTCACTTCCCTACAAATCAGCACACAGGTAGAAGCCTGGCTTAGTTCAGACTTGCAGCTGGAGTATGTACAGGGCATGGAGAGATGGGCATGAGTGGGTGGTGTGGGCCCTAGGTCTTGGACTTGCTGTCAGCCAGCCTCCCTGCTCCAATCACAAACTCCCATGACAGGAGGAGGCACTGGGCGACTCTACTATCTCCCCAAGCCCTCAGGATTCCCAGAGGAAGTTGAAGATGTGTAAATGAATGGCTGGGGCCAGAGTTATAGCTTATTGGCACAGTGCCTTCCTGGCAGTTATAAAGTCTTGAATTTGACTCCTGATACCAATAAATAAATAAATAGCCATTTGGAGGAAAGGTTTCACCAGACTTGCCCTGAAATAGGAAGTCAGGCATGTGGCACTCTGTGGAGAGGAGCGGAAAATGGAAAGTGAAAAAGAACACCTCCATCTATGGAGGTGTTAAGGAAGGAAGTGGACACTGTTCTTTGTTATGGCTGGCTCAGCCTGCCCTGGGGGTGGGGCTGGTGCAGCATGTGGTGCTGGGAATCAAACCACGGTCCCTGCGATTGCCTAAGCTTTAGACCTCTGAGCCATCTCACTGGCCTCACCATCTCCATCTTATTTACTTGTTTATTTTATTTTATTTTTTATTTTTGCGGAACCAGGGATTGAACTCAGGCCCTTACGCTTGCCAGGCAATCACTTATTCCACTGAGCTATCTCCCTGGCCCTTATTTGCTTGTTTATTCCACTGCATGAAATGCATGTGCTCAGAAGACAATATGTCATAGAAATGAGGTGAGTGTGTTTCTCCCTGCCCCCCTGCCTTTTTTTTTACTTACCCACAAAAGATTTCCAGGTCAGAATTTATGCTTATAGGGGCTGGGGAGATAGCTCAAGGGCACATGTGCCTGCCTGGCAAGTGCAAGGTACTGAGTTCGATCCCTGGTTCTGAAAAAAAAAAAAAAAAAAATTATGCTCACTCTTCAGATAGGAAAGTTTGGCCTTTGCTACCCTAGTCCTGGATCTTCTGGGGGTTATATTTGTTTTGCTTGGGTTTGTTTGGTTTTTGAGGTGGGGTCTCATTATACTGCCCAGGCTAGAATGCCTCAGCCTCCTCAGTAGCTGTGACTGTAGGCCTGAGTCATTGTGCCAGCTAGTTCTGATGTCTTGTGATGCAAAATGCAAATGAGTACTGAGGCGCTGCTACTGAGAGAGAAACAGACATGCAGATAGATAGAGACAGAGAGAAAATGAGAATACGGGAGGGAGATGGAATGAGAATGTGGTATACAGCTTGAGTGTTTAAGAGAAAGAAGGGCTGAGGGGAAGGAAAAGAGAGGAGTTAGGAAGGAAAGGAAAGAAGACATAAAATTTTGCTGTGGGACATCAAATAGATACCCTATAATTCCCCAAATAGAGATTGGGATAACTTTTTTTTTCTGACTCCAGAATCATAATTCTTTACTTTCAACTCCACAAATCGTTTTGAGTATATAGATATCTAAATATGTTATCACGGTTCCATATAAGGACTATAAATTATCATTATTTGATAAGAAAGAAGTGAGTCAATCTAATTCATCTGCCAGGCCATGGTGGTGCACACCTGTAATTCCACCTCTTGGGAGGCTGAGGCAGGAGGATTGGTGTTAGTTCGAGACTAGCCTGGGCTACAAAAAGTGACCTCAAGGCCAGCCTGAACTGCATAGTGAGACCTTGTCTCAAAAAGACATAAAAAAAAAAAAAAAAATTAACTCATCATTTCATTTTGTTTTGGTGCTGAGGACTGATTCCAGGGCCTACTATTGAGCTATATCCCCAGTTCTTTTTTATATGTTATCATTTATTTTTCTTTATTTTTATATTTTATTTATTTTTGTTTCTTTGTTTTGATTCTTATTAAATCACTAAGTTGCAGGGCCAGCGAGATGGCTCAGCAGTCTAAAACTCCTGCTTAGGCAAGCTTAGGCAACCACAGGGACTGTGGCTGGATCCCCAGCCCACATGCTGCACCAGCCCCACCCCAGGGCAGGCTGAGCCGGCCATAATATAAAAATAAATGAATGAGTGAATAAATAAATAAATCACTAAATCACCCAGCTGCACTTAACTTGCCACTGTCCTGTCTTAGCCTCCGAGAGTGCTAAGATTACAGATGTGCACCACCAGGCCTGGTTTATCCTGCCTTTTTTCACCTATGATTCAGTCTATGATTCTGGCTAATTAGTACAAATGGAATGATAGAATTACAAAATCACTGTTTTGCAACTCCTAATGAGATTTACTAAGCTCTTCAATAATGGAGGAAGGCTGGGCATGATGGAATGTACCTGTAGCCCCAGCTGCTAGAGAGGTTAAGACAGGAGTTCAGTGTTAGCCTGTGCAACACAGCAAGCTCCCATCTTAAGAAAGGGTTGG
>PVKN010003995.1:15613-35118 GCA_004027915.1 Capromys pilorides
GATGGTTCAGTGGTCTAAAGCGCCTGCTTAGGAGGGCTCAGGCAACTGCGGGGACTGCAGTTCGATCCCTGGCACCACATGCTGCGCCAGCGCCACCACCAGGGCAGGCTGAGCCAGCCACAAAATGAATAAATAAAGAAACAAACAAACACAACAAGCAAACAAATAAATAAATAAATAAAATTAAAAAAAAAAAAGAAAGAAAGGGTTGGGATGGGGAGATAGCTCAGTAGAATAAGCACTTGCCTGGCAAGTGCAAGGGCCTGAGTTCAATCCCTGGCTCTGTTAAATAAATAAATAGATTGATTAATTAATTAATTCTACAACTACCCATTTCAATGACGGAAAAAAATATTATATATTCCATTTTAAAAAAGGGTTGAGGAAGGGTTCCTGTTACAAGTCTGTGAAAGATGGGAGGAGAACTTCATGATGCCAATGATACCAGAGCCCAGCAATCAGTTTCAGCATCACAAAACCAGACACACCCACCCAACAGAACTGAAAACATAGATTCATGGGGATGCCTGTAGTGTTCGTAACAGCATTATTCACAATAGCTAAAATTTAAATCCAACCCAAACAGCCATCAACTGATGAACAGATGAACAAACTGTGGTATAGCCATACAATGGAATATTGTATACCCATAAAAAGAATGAAGTAGTGATAAGAGATACAATGTGGATGAACCTGAAAAATACTATACTGTGTGAATGAAGCCAGACACAAAAGACCACATATTACTTGATTCCAATTATATGAAATCAGTGGAGTTTTTTTTTTTTTTTAATTTTATTTATTTATTTATTTGTTTGCTTGTTGCGTTTGTTTCTTTCTTTCTTTTTATTTATTTTGTGGCTGGCTCAGCCTGCCCTGGTGGTGGCGCTGGCGCAGCATGTGGTGCCGGGGATCGAACCGCAGTCCCTGCAGTTGCCTGAGCCTTCCTACGCAGGCGCTTTAGACCACTGAACCATCTCGCCGGCCCCAATCAGTGGAGTTTTTTGTTTTTGTTTTTTTGTTTTCAGTACCAGGGACTGAACTCAGGACCTTGCACTTGTCAGGCAAGCGCTTATTCTACTGAGCTATCTCCCCGGCCCCCAGTTATATGAAATCTATAGAAAAGGTAAATCTGAAGTGAAAGAGTAGATTAGTGGTTGTCAGGCAAGGGAAGGGTAATTAGGAATGGGAAAGGTAATTAGGAATGGGAAATGACTACTAACAGCAACAGTATTTACGGGAGGTGATTATAATGTTCTTAAGTTAGTGACAATGTTTGTGCAACATTATACATATACTGAAAATCACTGAGTTGTGTACTTCAAGTGGAGAGTTTAATATTGAAAACAATATGATTCATATCTAGGAAATTATATCTAGGAAGTCATATCTAAGAAATTAAAGAGATAGAGACATACAGTGGAGAGAGAGAGCAAACAAAATGTGCTCATGTCAAAATAGTCTATAGCATCACCTAAAAACTGAGACTGAGGGACCAGGGATATAGCTCAGTGGCACAAGTGCCAGGTCCTAAATGCAATTACTGTACCACCAAAAAACAAACAAAAAGCCCATCTGAAACTGAATCTGACCCAGCCTTTGTGTCTAACAGCCAGCCTGGATTTTATAGGAAATCCTTCCAATAAAGAAGCCAGCCTGGGGCCGGCGAGATGGTTCAGTGGTCTAAAGTGCCTGCTTAGGAGGGCTCAGGCAACTGCGAGGACTGCAGTTCGATCCCCGGCACCACATGCTGCGCCAGCGCCACCACCAGGGCAGGCTGAGCCAGCCACAAATGAATAAAGAAACAAACAAATACAACAAGCAAACAAATAAATAAATAAATAAAATTTAAAAAAAAAAAAAGAAGCCAGCCTGGGAAAAAAAAAAAAAAAAAGAAAAAGCCAGCCTGGCATGGTGGCACACTCCTGTAATCCCAGCACTTGGGAGGCTGAGGCAGGAGGATCAGTGCGAATTTGAGACCATCCTGGGCTACAAAAGTGAACTTAAGGCCAGCCTGAACTGAATAGCAAGACCCTATGTCAAAAAGGCCAAACAAAACAAAAATCATTGCATTTTAATTGTTATTTAACCAACCTCCTTTCCTTGCTTTGTTTTTCTTTTGTGATCTGAAGGCCAAACCTCAGGCCTTGTGAGTATCGAACAAATACTCTATTACATTTTCAGCCCTTTTTTTTTCTTTTTTTTTTGTGGGACCAGGATTCAAACTCACAACCTTGCACTTGCCAGGTAGGCACTTGTGCCACAGAGCTATCTCCCCAGCCCTCCTTTTTTTTTTGAATTTTTAATTTATTTATTTTTGTATGTATGTATGTATGTATGTATGTATGTATGTATTTTTGAGACGTGGTCTTCCTATGCAGTTTGGGCTGACCTTTGAACTCACTACATAGTAGCCAAGGCTGGCCTCAAGCCAGTGACAATCCTCTTGCCTCAGTCTCCCGAGTGCTGGGATCATAGGCATGTGCCACTATGCTCTGCTCTCTGCCCCAGTCCTTTAAAACTTTTTTAGACAGGGTCTGGATGAGCTGCCCAGGCTGGCCTCAAACTTTTGATCTACCTCACCCTCCTAAGTAGGTAGGATTACGGGTGTATGCCACTACGTCTGGCTCCTTTCTTTTTCTTTTCTTTTTTTTTTTATAGGAATCAACCAGGTACCAAAAGTAGTGTTTTTTGAGTCCTGACTCAGATAAAGGACTTAAAAATACTTTCTTTTTGAGATAGGGTCTCACTATGCAGTTCGGGCTGGCCTTGTCCTCACTTTGGTAGTCCCCAGACTGGTCTCAAACTTGTAGAGATTTTCCTGGCTCAACCTCCTGAGTGCTGGGTTCTATTTTTGGGTGGGGGCGACTGGGGTTCAAACTCATGACCTTGCACTTGCCAGGCAGGCACTTGTGCCACGGAGCTATCACCCGGCCCCTGAGTGCTGGGTTCATAGGCACACCCCACTGCGCCCAAGACCACATGGCATGTGGGGCTGGATATCGAACTCAGGTCCTTGTGCTTGTAGGAAGGTGCTTATGCCTCTGAGCTATCTCTCTCTGGCCCCCAAGGACTTAAAAATACTATTAAAGATGTGTGTTGTAGTTTTTAAGGGGGTACATTCTATTTTTAAAACAATTTCCTGATAAAGATGTACATAGACGTATTTAAAGATTAAATTATATAATGTTTGAAACTTGTGTCAACATAATGTTGTGGGAGGCAAAAGGAAGGTAGTAGAAGAAACAAGACTCATTCTGAATTGATAATTATTGGACTGGTTGAGTTGGTTCATTATACTATTCTCTCCTACTTTTATGAATAGTTAAAAGTTTCCACAATAGAATGATGAAGTTAAGAATGTAGCTTGGTGGTACAGCATCCACCCAGCATGGCTAGGACCTGAGTTCTGTCTCCAGAATTAAAAAAAATAATTATATGAAACCAGACATGGGGCCGGCAAGATGGTTCAGTGGTCTAAAGCACCTGCTTAGGAAGGCTCAGGCAACTGCAGGGACTGTGGTTTGATCCCCGGCACCATATGCTGCACCAGCCCCACCACCAGGGCAGGCTGAGCCAGCCATAAAATAAAGAAACAAACAAACAAATAAATAAAAATTAAAAAAAAAAAAAAAAGAAACCAGACATGATGGCACACACCTGTGACCCCAGGACTCAGGAGGCTGAGGCAGGATTGAAAGTTTAAGAGAAGCCCAGACAATACAGGACCTTACCCAAATCCTCTCTCAAAATAAAAAACAAAAAAGGGCTAGGGATGTAGCTCAGAGGCAGAGTGTTTTTCTAGCATGAGTGAGGCCCTAGTTTCAATCCCCAGTGCCACACACACCCAAAAGCATGCATAAAATCTAAAGTGATCCATCTAAATTACTGTTATTGTTATAAGAACTGGATCAGAAGTGGAGTAGAAGGACCAGGTTCTGAGAAGCAGGAAGCATGCAGCCTTTCACAACCAGAAACACAAGTGAGGTGGCCTACTTGCGAATGCATCCAGGAGAAGTCCCTGAGGACTGTCCTTCCAAGAAGGCCCAACCCGCCATTCCAGCTGCATCCCTGGCCCTTCCCTCCTTGTTTCCAGGTCATGACTCCATGAATTCACTGGTTCCTGAACCTGGCCTTTGCGTTTGCTGTTCCCTCTACCCGCAAGTCCTTGTTGTTGCCCCAACCTTCGTTCTCCACCCTGTTCTCCTCCCAGACAGAATTAGTCATTCCCTGCCCCGGACATGCCTCTAATATATCACACTGTCTGGTAATTATTTATTTCTACATCTCCCCCACCTGATTTTTTGCTGCCCCAAATTGTCTACCCTGTTGATCCCTCTCAAGGTCTGCCATGAAGTAGATATTTAGTAAAAACAATTATTTGATAAATATATCTGAGGGCTGGGGAGATAGCTTTGTAGAATAAGTGCTTGCCTGGCAAGCGCAAGGGCCTGAGTTCAATCCCTGGTTTCACGAAAGAGAGAAAGAAAGAAAGAGAGAGAGAGAGAGAGAGAAAGAGAGAAAGAAAGAAATTAAGAAAAAGAAAAATATATCTGAGTCATTTTAGGAGCCATATAGATTTGTGATGATTATTAAACTGAGTATGGTCCCAAGAAAGTACCCCAATTTGGCTCTTCCAAGAGGTGCCCACTATTCTGGGAACCAGAAAGCAAACAAATCGCCTAACCCACATATCACAAGACTACCACATCAACTCTGGAAAACTGAAGAAAGAAATTTAAGAGAAAGATTGTGAGCCTAGTAATATGTGTGAGTTGCATGTTGCAAATGGAGATGGAAAGAATTCAAAGAAGAGCCAAGCTCTCCTCAGTTCTCTAAGAAATAGCTGAGAAAGCTGGGTGCGGTGCACATGTGTAGTCCCAGCTACCAGAGGACAAGACAGGAAGCTCATGTGAGCCGGGTTCAAAGCCAGCCTAGGCAACATAGATACAGATACAATCATTCAATCAATCAGTCAACTGATTTTATCAGTGAAATAGCTGAAGAAATCCGTGAACTAATAAAGTAACAAACCGGGGCTGGCGAGATGACTCAGCGGTCTAAAGCACCTTCATAGGCAACCGCAGGGATCATGGTTCAATCCCTGGCACCACATGCTGCTCCAGCCCCACCTCCAGCACAGGCTGAGCCAGTCATAACATAAAAAAACAAAAAAACAAAAACACTAATAAAGTAACAAACCTTCCTAGTTGGAGGGGGTGGGCAGAAGAGGATAGAAAAAAAGAAAAGCGAAGTCCCAGGATTCTCCCCTCCCCTCCTGCCTCACACATGCTAGGTGAGTATTTTATCATTGAGCTACACCCCCAGCACTCTGTGTGTGTGTGTGTGTGTGTGTGTGTGTGTGTGTGTGTGTGTGTGTGTTTTCCCAGTACCAAGGACTGAACCTAGGGTCTTTGTACTGAGCTACATCCCCAACTCTTTTTAAATTTTTTATCTTGAAATAGGATCTCACCAAATTATCCAGGCAGTACTTTAACTGCAATTTCTCATGCCTCAGCCTCCCAAGTGCTGGAATTATAGGTACACACCACTGTTTTAGGCTTTCCTCAATTTTTCTACCCGCCCCCCATTATTTCAAAAATCCTGCAATCAAGAAATTTAGAAGCTAGCGCCAGCTGTTTGATGCTTCTATCCTGCCAGTCCCTAATAGATCATCCACCCCCAGCAGGGAACATTACACAGCCAACTTGGATCCAATCAGCAAAGAGCAAGAGCCCCAAGTTCTTAGGACCCCACTCCAATCCCAACACACACCAGGCCATCAGCAAGTGGTGATTTATCTACTATAGGAATCTATGCCCAGATCTCTCCTGTGGTCTCAGCTGCCCTTTACCCTCTTGCCCACTGAAGGTCAGTTACAAATCTACGCCAGAACTGAGAAATGGAAATAGGATGGATTAGAGTGTGCGGCATCTACTGGCTGAGGAGGGCCAGTGGTCCCTGGGGCAAGGATCCGGTGATCTCTTAGGATCAGTCTCCCACGGCAACTTCCCAAATCATCTCAGCCCCTTCCTCTTCTTGAGATAGAAGCACCTCATGGATCCTTGGCCATCCTCTGCCACAGAGTTTTCTCCCTTGGAAAGTCTGAGGTCTCCTGCACACTTTCAAGCCTGAGTAGATAATAACAATATACCTTGCTTAGCCCAGACATCTCATTACCAAGAAGATATAATAAACAAACAGGAAAGAGTTTGGAGTAGAGCAATAAAAATGATGAAAGGGTTGGCTCTGTTTACCTAAGGAAAGATTAAAAGCAGCAAATCTTTTAGGAAGCTAGACCGTGATTGTTGGTGGAGATGAGTGGTTACTGTTTCATAAACCAGGGAGGTAAGGGCAGGGGAGATAGCTGCGTGGCACAAGTGCCTGCCTGGCAAGTGCAAGGTCGTGAGTTCGAACCCTGATCCCGAAAAAAAAAAAAAAAACAGAAAAGTGAGTAAGTAGGGATGTGATGGAAAGAAGGAGCCAGAAACTCTCAGGGAAACTATGGAGTAAATGGGGACACAACAACAGGAACACTTGTGCTCAAATGTTCACAGCAGTTTTCTTTGTGATAGCCACAGAGAGAATCAGTCCAAATATTCACCTATAAGTGACTGATACAGCCAGGTAGAGGATATACTCAGGCAGAAAAGTGGTGAATGGTTTATACAAACAACACACCTGACTCTCAAAATAGTGGTGCAGTGGGAAGGGAATGGCTCTGTGGTAGAGTTCTACAGAAACAAAAATAAGTAGATGAAATGATGCTGCCAGGCATGGTGGCACACACTTGTACTCTTCAAAGTTGAGACAGAAGGATGGGAAGCTCCAGCTAAACTTGGCAACTTAGTCATTTTAGCAAGACCTTGTCTCAAAAATAGAAAAGGCCTAGGGACATAGCTCAGTTCAAAATCCTGGGTTCAACTCTCTCCATACTGCCAAAAAGAAAACAAAGGAATGGGGAGTAAGTGAAAGAAGTTAGATCCAAATGAGTGTATACCAGCACTCGGGAAGCTGAAAACAGGAGTATCACTTACTACCAGTCTGATCTACGTAGTGAGACCCTGTAGACCGTGTCCTAAATACAGGCGAAAAAAAATAAAAATAAAAATAAATAAATAAATAAATAAATATATATATATATATATATATATATATATATATATATATGAGTTCACACTGAATGGCTGCAAGGAACTCTAGAAAAGGCAAACTGATCTACAACAACGTTACTTTGGAAATTCAAGACCAAAAAAAAGGAGAGCTCACCCGTGGGTATGAGGAAGCTTTTGGGTGTGATCATATTTCAATATCGTAGTTACATTGAAGGCTTTGTCTGTATAAATGTGTGTCATAACTCACTAAATTGTACACTTTTTTCTCCTTGTGCTGGAGATGGAGCTCAGGGCCTCACACACACTAGGTAAATGTTCTGCCACTGCACTACACACCCTTGACCCCAAATTATATTCTCAGTTTATTATACATCAATTGTACCTGAATAAAACTGTAAAAATAGTTTTAAAAACTTTTAGCATTGAGAATAGTCTTGGTGGAGAGAGCACCCCCAAAAAGGGAAACAAGATAAATGTATTAGCTTTGAGGAGCTAACCTGCCATCTTGACTTCAGAGATCTTTTCTAGGCAGCTTCTCCATGACAGGTCCTCCTAGGTCCTAGTTATGGGAAAATGAACACGAGAGGAAAAAGTGCTGAAGTAGTGAGAAGATTTACTGTTTGGGTGCAAAATCGCACTAACTCCCAAAGGCTTCTGGGTAAAACGTTGGAGTCTTATTTACTTGACATGATTCTTTTACACTTGGCCTCATTTCCCTTTAGGACACTGGAATCCGTTTGCCGCATGTCTTCCCCCTCTCAAGCTGCATCAACTGCGGCATAAAGCTGTGAAAACTTCCAGGATCTGGGAGGGGTCCGGGCAGGGAGAGCCTCTGACTTTGTTGCAGCTACACTGGGTGGTGGAAGGAGGCTGCTGCTAACCTCAGTGTGGCAACCTGGCTCAGCTCTGCCTTCCTGTGTGTCTGGAGCTTTTCAGATGGATGAGCATGAGCACTGCATTCTTGAAATGTAAGCAAAAGCAGCGCCTCACAGGTACTAGGAAGAAGGACTCCGGGTCCTTAGGAGCTCGTTCTTTTTTTTTTTTTTGTCTTGTTGAGACAGGGTCTCCCTATGCAGTTCGGGCTGGCCTTGTGCTCACTTTTGTAGTCCAGGTTGGTCTCAGACTCGAACCGATCCTCCTGCCTCAGCATCCCAAGTGCTGGGATTATAGGCATGCACCACCACACCTGGCTAGGAACTGGTTCTTTCACTTCAGATCTAAATCTTTCTTAGCTGGCCAAGTCCCTCGCCCGCACCTTGTCCCTCTCTTCTTCCACCCTACTTGTCTGTCAAGTCTCTGTCCTTCCCACATTCCGGAAGACCTAAATGGTCCTGTTCTCAAGTAGCATTCTGGTGTTCAACACTCTCCAGTCCCTATCAGCACTGCCCTGCATCTTTGGCTTCATATTTCTCTCCTCCAAGTAAGAGTTAAAATCAACAGTTATCTGCAGCTTGAGGAAAGAGGATTGCAGTAAGTTTGAGGTCAAACTGGGCTATATAGTGAGTTCAGGGCAGCTTGAACTACACAACCAGACTCTCAAAAGCCTAAATGGAAAATAAAATAAAATAAATAAATTTGCATCCTGGGGAGATAGCTCAGTAGAATAAGCGCTTGCCTGGCAAGCACAAGGTCCTGAGTTCAATCCCCGGTACCACAAAAGAAAAGTAAAAAGCATTTATTAAAAAAAAAAAGAAAGAAAGAAAGAAAGAAAGAAAAGGAACTTTGCTTACTGTTTTGGGTGCTAAGAATCAAAATTAGAGCTTCCTGCATGCTAAGCAAGTATAATACCACTGACCTACATTCTTAGTTCATATTCTCTTTCCCTTCCCTTCCCCTTCTTTTCCCTCCCTATACTCCCCTCCCTCTCCTCTTGTCTTTTTTAAGTACCAAGGATTAAAAACGGCTAATCTCAGTCTCTCTCTCTCTCTCTCTCTCTTCTCTCTCTCTCTCTCTCTTCCCCTTTCTCTCTTAAGGCAGGTTTGAAACTCTGCTTTAAAGGAGCAATATCTCTGCTCCTTCTTCATGCTTTCTTCTCACTGTGCTTTGTTTCTTGAGAGTCTGGGGTGAGAAACTCCTAATGGCATAATGAGACCCTGTCTCAAAAAGACAAAAAAAAAAAAAAACACTAGCCCAAACTGACCTTGAACTCACTACAATTCTCCTGCCTCAGCCTCCCATATGCTGGGATTACAGGCGTGCGCCACCATGCCTGGCTTTACTTTTTATTTTGATACAGGGTCTCACTAAATCACAAATTCCCCAGGCAGGGCTGGAACTATCTTCCTGTCCCAAGCCACCAAAGTAGCTAGGATTATACGTGTGCTCCACCAGGCCCAGCTCAACACTTTGCTTATTCAGCTATTTCCTTATTCCTTATCAGCTAACACATTCACTATACTATGGGTGTGCAAAATGAGTTTTTGAGATGTGTCCTATTTCAACAATGCAAAGGGTCTTGAATGTGGACTGTCAAAACCTAAAGAAATCCTGGTGGCAGAACTAATAAAAGTAGCTAGCAAGCTTGACAGAATCCCTCAACAAGCCATATGCATCAGAAAGCTGGTGCTAGCAAGGCCAGTTCCAGGGCCTCATACTACAACTAAGGAAGCTGGGTTCTGGGGAGAATGGGCAGGGGGGATCCTACTGTGATGCGCTGAAAGGTTTGAAACTCTGCCTTAAAGGAGCAATATCTCTGCTCCTTTTTCATGCTTTCTTCTCACTGTGCTTTGTTTCTTGAGAGCCAGGGGTGAGAAACTCCTAAGAATGTGCAACAGGAACAGACTTGTTTTCTTGTGCCTGCAGTGAGATGAGGACAGGTAGGCGGGCCCAGAGGGAGGGTGCCAACACAGAAGTTGTCCCACTGAGACCTAGGAATGTGTCAGCAGGCTTGCGGGGAGGGATGTGCCATCTACAGAAGGTACCTGGTTTCCTTTCTCCAAGCCAAGGAGTCTGAGGTCATGGCAGAGGGCAGAGATCAACAGTGCTGTTGGGGAAAGTCTCGACAGCAAGAGAAAAAACTGGATGAGCATACAAGGCAGAGGGCCTTGTCCTTCTCTATGATTTGGGCAGCTAGAAGTGGGACAACCGAGTCTTGTGATCTATGTACTGTCTGCCCCATGGATTGGGGCACCTGATCAACCCAAAGAACATTCTGGTATCAGAGCTGGAGGTAGTGCTTCCACTTATACTCCATTATTTATTTATTTATTTATTTATTTATTTTGCGGGGACCAGGGTTCAAACTCACGACCTCACACTTGCCAGGCAGGCACTTGTGCCACGGAGCTATCTCCCCAACCCCATTCATACTCCATTCTATCCACAGTCCCAGGTCAGAAACTCACCTGATGTGCTCCTCTCTGCAAGAACCAAGGTGAACGATCTGTCCTTAGGCTCCCCAATTAAATTTCCCACCTCTCCCAAACCATGCATAGTTTGGGTGCTTTTCTTTATGATCCCAAAGAATCTTCATACTTGTCCACATTGTATACCCACAATGTCATGGTCATCTGTCTCCCCAACTGACAGTTTGCAATCCTAAAATAGAAACTGTCAAAGCCAGGCCAAGTGAATAGGAGCTCACATACCTACAAGGATTGCTCCAGGGGACCCCAGGAGGCTGGGGCCAAAAGAACTTAGCACAGCATGATCGCTGTACAACGGGGAGAGTCGGTCTGAACAGCAGTCATCAGGCCAGCCTCCTGCCCACTGCCCTGGTCCCAGGAAGCTGCCAAAGATGGCAGTTCCAGCTGGCAAAGAGATTTCCTTCCTGGAAGGATTCTTGGCTTGAAAACTAGCCCTTGCCTTTTCTAAGCTTCTTTAATGCCCTCAAGTTGCTGGGGACATGAAGGAGAGAGATGAGTCACCCCCAACTGCTATTGTTTCCCAAAGCACATTTTGCCCAGCTCTTGTGTCCCTCAACTACATATGGCAAGGATTCCCAAGATTGCAGATTGTCCCAGCCCTGGGTAGAGGTGGGGTGCAGGGCTGGCTGAATACGGGATGCTGAGAGAATAGCGCTACTTTCAGCCACACACCCCTTTAATAGTGATCTTCAGCTTTAACTAATCATGGTTATAGTCCACCAGGTTGAGGGAAAAGATACCTCATATGTATAGAGAAGACAAGATCCTCCGTTCCCCAGTATACAGTGTTGGGGGAGCTAGCTTCGTACCAGGGACACATACATAATGGCTGTGACTCGTGATTGGAATATTCTATTGTAACAACCCTGGTCTTGAGAAAACATCCAGCTCTTCTCTAGCAGAGTCCTTCCCCCAAGCCCAGGAAACATACCCAATCACAGCTACTTTATTTTCCTTTTAATTTTTCCGAAGGATATACACGACATATCCCATGGCAATAAAGCGCATTCAATGTGTTTATAAGCCAAACAGTCACTTTGTTTAAGCAAACACACGTACAAAGTAAAATAAAACCACAAAATAATGAACCGCATGTTCATAACATACAAAAATCGCCGCCTACTCAGTAGGTAACTACATCATTCCAACTCCTGAATATATGTATAAATTTACATTTTCAGTTAAAAAAATAGACTTCTGAGTTCAGATTTTGTTTTCATACATCCTGGAGAGGTGAGGCTCAGCTCAGCTCCCTTTCTTAAGTTTGCTCCCAAAGCCTCCCCCAAATCATCACTCCCTGCCCCCCTTAAGGCTGGAGGTGAGCACGTTCCTCACATTGCACATGTCAAGCCATCAGCAAGGCGTGTTACACAAAAGGCACCAAGACGTGAAACTTTTTAAACCAAAAAGAGAAAAAAAAGAGGAAGAAAAACCAAACCATATTTTGTCACATGTGAGTAAGGTCGAGCAATATTTACAAAAAGGCTAACGGAACAACACTCTGACACATGCTCGGATTAATACCTAGGACTGTTTCAAAAAAAAAAAAAAAAAGCTTCAAACCTATTGTTATAGCGTCATCACAAAAGAGGATCACCACTGGTTTGCTTGGCTTTTCTTTTTTCCCTCCCCAAGTATGGGCCGAACTCCAAATAATACAAATAGTTCGCAAATTATCTTCACATCAAGAGTACCCCAGAAAAACAAAACCCATGGCACAGACACTGTACAAGGTACAGGGCAGGGCTCTGAGGGGCCCAAATCCCATTTTGCCAACTCAGTTTTCTAGCACTGAAGGGAGGAAGGGGTCAGGCATACAATGGAGATGGTAACTGAAATGATTTATCCAATATCCATGCAAATCAAGTTCTTTGGGTAGAGGTGAAGAACTTGGACATGGCTGTTTCAGGCAGCTGAAGTCAAAAGGAGTAGGAATTGGGCAGGAAAGGGAGTGGTCACAAAGGGTTGTTGGCCAACAGGCCTCCCACTCCAAGGAGGGAGGACTTGGCTCTGAGGACCTTCATCTGACCTAAGAACATCCCCTCTTAGGGCCAGCTCGTCCTCCTGTCCGTATGTCTCTTGTGTTTCTTTTTCTGTTTCCCTTTCTCCTTCAGCAAATTTCAATTGTCCTGGGAGAAAAAGTTGCTGTCATGTCCGAAAGCCCTGTAGAGGTGCTAAAGGAGCTGGTGACAGCCGAGGATGGGAAGCTGCTGACCTGGGCAGGGAAAGCAGGGGGCAGCGAAGCGTAGGTGGTGGCCACTGAAGGTGAAGGGAAACCGCTGTGTACCGGGGAGGGGTAGGTGGAGGAGCCAGGGGAGGAGTAGGAGGTGGGCACAGGGGACGGGTATGAGGTGGTGGCTGGGGACGGGTAAGAGGTAGTGACTGGGGACGGGTAAGAGGTAGCCACTGGAGAGGGGTAGGAAGAGAGGGAAGAAGCGCCTGACGAGGCCATAATACTTTTGTCTGCTTTCTTGTCCTTCTGTCGCAAGTGGATCTTGGTGTGCCTCTTTCGTTCATCACTCCTGGCAAACTTTCTCCCACAGATATCACAGGCAAATGGCTTCTCGCCTGTGTGGGTGCGGATATGGGTAGTAAGGTGGTCGCTGCGGCTGAAGTTGCGCATGCAGATGCGACACTGGAAGGGCTTCTGGCCGGTGTGGATGCGGATGTGTCGAGTGAGCTCATCTGAGCGAGAGAATCTCCGATCGCAGGACTCCACTGGGCAAGCGTAGGGGCGTTCGTGGGGGGGCGTCTTGCTGGGCCGGTTGGGGTGCTTGCGCATGCGGCTGGGTTTGATGAGCTGGGACTGGTAAGTGGTATTCAGAGCCTTTAAGTCCTGGGAGCCCGACTGGGTGGCAAAGGCCTTAATTGTAGAGAGTGGTGTGAGAGAAGGTTGCTGGGTGCGGCTCTCCAGGCCCTGGAAGGGCTTCTGGTCTGGGGTGCCCAAACCCAGATCTCCCTGTTGCTGTGGAAACAAGTAGTCTGGGATCATGGGAACCTGGAAGCCACCTTTGGCAGCAGCAGGGTAGGCCGGAGGTGGGTACTGGAGCGCAGTGCTTGCAGAGCCTGGAAAGGCCTGGCCCTGTGGCTCTGGGAAAATGTCAGTGTTGGGTGTGGGGAAGGTGGGTGCTGCGGAGTAAATAGGGCTGCTGTCATTGGACGGCACTGCACAGCTCAGGGGTGGGCTCTGGGATGCTGAGGAGGAGGAAGAGGCCGCTGGAGATGGTGTCGAGGAGGAAGAGGCCGGTGGGTTGCTCATGCTCACGAGGCCGCTAACTAGGCTGAAAAGGGGCTCAGGCCACAAGGTGTTGGCACTGTTGGGTGCAGGCTCCAGGGAGAAGCGGCCAGTGTACGTGATGGGGGGTAGCCTCGTAGTCTGACTGGGGTAGCTTGTCTCCACCATCACCTTTTCGTTATTCAAAGAGATGTCAGGAAAAGATTCTGCCAGGAGAGAGAGGGAGGCCTGGTTACTGAACAGCGATCACCAGAGGACAAGAAGGACCCGAGCTGTCAGACAAGAGGTCAGCCAGCTACCATCGACTCCCAAACTAGTTAATAATTGATAGCGGCAGATTGCAATGTTCCTGGACCGTCTCCAGTGGCACAGCCGCTTCAACAACAGCTGACGCAAACACGGAGAATCCCCCTCCACTGCAGCTCTCCAGCTCCAGCGCTCCGCAGCACTGGCTGCGCGGACAAGGGATTCCCGCCAGCACCCCCCCCACACGGCTGCAGCTACCGCTCATCCCCTACCCTAGAGGACCAGGGCATCCTTGGCCAAGGATCTCCGCCCTTCCTGGGGTCAGGCTACAGAGAAGCAAGGCAAGCTTTTGCTGGCGGTGGCAGTGGGGTGCAGCCTTGCTCATCAAAACAAGCCCTCCCCCTTTCCACCCACGCAGCTCCAAAGCTCTCCATCCAAAACAAAAGCCGGGTTCTCTGAGCACTGCTCAGGTCCAGGGTGGGGGTGTCCCCCAGATATCACTCTCAACACAGGACTCTGGAGATGCGAGGGAAAGGAGAACCCGGCTGCGCCCCTAAGGTCTAGCAGCACTCCCGTGGCGGCGGTTTGGACATCAGGATGAAAGCGAAGGGGCTCACTCTCGGCGCAAGTCACTGCTTACCTGCGGTTAGGTGCTCATAAGATTGCTCGCCCGTCTCTCCCGGAGGATTGAAGGCGCTGCCGTTGCTGCTGCCGCCGCCGCCACTGCTCCCTCCACCTGCACCGCCCCCGCTGTTGCTGCTGCTACCTCCGCTGCTCTCTGGGGCTCCGGCGGCACCGAGGAACTGGGGAGCCCCGTTGTTCAGCAGCATCATCTCCTCTAGTTTAGGGTAGTTGTCCATGGTGGGAGAATGAGGAAAGGACCCAAAGGGGTCGGCAATCTGCAGCGGTGACATTAGCTGCATCTCAGCCTTGGCCGCGGCCATCCCGGAGGAGCCGGCGGGAGAGCGGGATGGCAGAGCGGGTGGGCGCAACCCCGTGCTGGCGCTGCTGGGGATACACTCCTGGGGCCTGGCCGGGTCACATGCGGGGCATACTGGGGAAAGCGCAGGTGGGGTCCCCGGGCTCGCCCTCGCCGCGAGTGGCCGTGGAAGCCGCGCAGCTGTGGAGGCTGAGACCCGGCAGGTCTTGCGGCGCCAGGCGGCGGAGAAGGACGGCGGTTGGCAGTGACGGCGACTCCCCAAGTTCTTCGCGCTGGGATCTCTCGCGACTCTCCGGATCCGCCTCTATATGAAGGGTCTGGAACAGTACGGGCCCGCCTCCGTCGTGACGTACATGGCCATATATGGGAAGCAGGAAGCCCTAATATGGCAGGACCGGCCGGGAGGACCCGGAGTGACGCGAAGCCCCCATCCAGAAGCGGTGGGCAACCGCACTCTGTGCCCGGGACCCCGGGCTCGCTCCCGCACCTTGCACACCTGGGCCCAGCAGAGGCGCAGTGGTGGAGCCGTAGCTGGGGCCTCCCTGCCCCAAGAGTCCCGGAGATCCCCGGGTGGCCGCCGCCCCTTCCCTCCTCCTCCTTCCCTCCTCCCCGAGCCGGAAGCTCCGGGCCATATCAGGCCACTCCATATTAGGCGCTGCCCAAATAAGGCTTGTTCCGGCGTGGGGGGGATCCTTCCTGCTCCTTATTTGGCGTTTCCGGGTCGCTGCTCGCCGCTCCCGCGCTCCCCCCTTCCCCTTTACCCCCTGGGCCTGAGCCAGGAGCCCCAGCGCCTGCAGAGCCAGGATCGCCGGGCGGGGAAGGAACAGGAGCAGGGTGCCCGGCGCGCGGCTGCTGTAGCAGCTCTGTGCTGGAACTGGGCTGGGAAAGCCGGGCCCGGGAGCGTGAGCGGGGGCGAGGGCGAGCCCGGCCGGGGCTTTGCAGCCGTCATCCAGGGCTAGCCCGCCCACCCCGGGGACAGTGGGAGCGAGCCCGGGGCGGAGGCTGCCCTGGAGAGGCGGGGCCTTGACCCTAGGCTTTGACCAATGGTGTTGTTGGGGAAACTGAGACTAGAAAATGTTGGCAACGTGGTTCCTGGAACACTGCGCTGCAGTGGGACGTCTGCTTCTCCGCCATTTGTCAGTGGGTTAGGGCTATCAGGGATTCCCCTCTGCACCATCCAGAGCCTGTTCCCTACCGGGTAAGAGCCCACCTTTGAGGAACCGAAGGTGGGAACCGGATTAGCACAGTCCTGAGTCCTGTGCTAAGGATCGACGAGGTTGGGCACTTCCCCCACTTTTATCCAGTCATGGTGGAGGAGGGACGCAACCAGCACAATTCTGCCATGAGGACTTCCCGAGGGCTGCCCTGGGGACCCCAGGCTTAGCGGGAGGAGGCCCTGCGCTGCGGGCCGGTGCTGCCCCCTGGAGGTGCCTCTCGGGCTTGGTTCCCGCGCCCCTCGCTGAGAGGGCTCTTCCGCCCGCCGCCTCCTCGCTCCCCTCCCCGCTGCTGTGCTGGGCGCCGAGCCAGACCGGGGGAGCCTGAGACGCAGTGAGCGCGAACTGAGCAGGCGCCGCAGCTTGGGCTCTCCCTGCAGTCCCTGGAGAACCGCCTCTGCCTGGGCGCCCAGGCCTGCTGACAACTCCTCCCTCCCCGAGCCAGGCCAAGGGTGGAGCGGGAGGGGCATTGAGGAAACCGATTTCCGCTGGTCTTCAGGGAGCTGCAAAGCAGGGAAGCCCTCCCTGCCCCCACCGTAATGGGTACCCCAAAGGGAGCAGGGATTCCAGGAAGGGAAGGTTTCTGCTCTAGTTCTGAATCCAGGAGAAATGTTGTTTTTCATGATTTAAAACAAAATTTTAAAAAATACTTATTTTTAATTTGCTTGTAGAGAAGGAAGGTCCTGAGGATCCTGGAGAGAAAAGAGATGGTTCAACATCCCGAGGAGTGGAGGATTTCGCTCTAAATCTAATCTCCTCTAACCTATCTCCCCTTCCCCCATTTTCCTATAAAAATTACTTAAGGAATTTGGTAATGAATGAGTACTGCCTCGTATCTCCAGTCTGAAGAGCTTGGGCGAGGGGAGGGGCCGCTCCATCGTCTGCAGCATTGCTGGTGCTCAAAGCAGGAGTAATGGGCTCTGCCACACCTGCTGCAGGACAGAAAGGGCAGGTCAGGTGGTACCACTGTCCAGATGTGTATGTGGCCACTCTGGAGGGGTACCCTGGCCAATTTTTTTTTTTTAATCCTATTTTCTTCAACTGTAAAATGGGCGTAAATTTAATGATGTTCACATGGAAGCATTGTGAATACTGAAATTTTACACGGGGTACCATCTGTGAAGCCCAAAGCACAGTGCCTGCCTTCCAGCTGGCATTCCATAAACAGTAGCTCTTGTTATTTTCAGGGTCTTTGAACCCACAACATCACTCACAGTTCACCCACTTAGCCTTGGCCTCCAAGAAAACCACAGGGATCCTTTTCTGAAAAGTTGTATGCAGAGAGGGTGAAGCATTCTAATCCTGACATAGAGGACCTTGTCTCTAAGAGCTGATCTGGAATCCTTGCTGCAGTAGAACATCTTTTTTTTTTTTTTTTAATTATTTATTTATTTATTTATTTGTTTGGTTGTTGTGTTTGTTTGTTTCTTTATTTATTCATTTTGTGGCTGGCTCAGCCTGCCCTGGTGGTGGCGCTGGCGCAGCATGTGGTGCCGGGGATCGAACCGCAGTCCCCGCAGTTGCCTGAGCCCTCCTAAGCAGGCGCTTTAGACCACTGAACCATCTCGACGGCCCATCTTTATGACACCAGAATCTTTCTACCTTGCCTGTGTGGCAGAATCACCTTTGGTGCTCTGGAAAAGAAGCATTTTACACCAAAAAAACACAGTCTTCCTGGGACTGGGAGATAGCTTTTTTTTTTTTTTTTTGAGAGAGGGTCTCATTATGTAGTTCAGGCTGGCCTCAAGCTCCACCCCCTGCCTCAGCCTCCTGATGCATGCACCACCACTACTTCCAGCCTTACTGTTTTTCCAGCACTGAACAGGCATCTCTACCTAGGCTCCTCTGGCCATCTGAGGAGCCCCCTAAACTCCAAGAGAATATTTTTCTCCCCATGCCAGGGTAAACCAGTTCCCCTGTGATTCTAAAGTACAAGTCAATTTAAGATATCTTCAGGTCCTGCTGAACCCAAACTCCATGAATTTTTTTTTTTTTTTTTTTGGTGGGACCGGGGATCAAACTCACAACCTTGTACTTCCCAGGCAGGCACTTGTGCCACAGAGCTATCTCCCCAGCCCCTCCATGAATCTTTATATAGTTTGTACCTTTGGCATGCCCAACATCAACTTCCCTTCTTTTTGTAACTTTTCTCCAGCTAGCAACTTCCTTTGGGGAACCACTGCAATTCAGGTGGTTGGCGGAGATAACTTTATCATAACTTTTGCTATAACTCTCCAACTCAGGCCTGGCCATACCATCCACGATGCCCCAGGATATGTTTCATATCCCCAGCCATAGTGACTTAGGATGACCACTCATCACAAACCAGGCCAGTGAAGATCACTTCTGGGACTTTTTCTGGAATTTAGGAGTGAAGAATTCTCGTTCCCTGGTGGTACTAAGCCAGTGGAATGCAAGCCTACAGTGCCTCTTGCCTTGGGGCTGGATAGCCTGCCTCAGAATAAAGCCAGTGCTGAGGCAGGCAAAGAAGAAATGTATGCAGCCTGGGCTCTGTAGTTTTGCAGGCTGGTGATTTTTTTTTTTTTTTTTTTTTTTTTGTACCAGGGTTCTAACGACCTTGTGCTTGCCAGGCAGAAGCTTATGCCATTGAGCCACCTCACTGACCCCTGAATTCTTATTCGATAAAATAACTCCTATTGCTTGCAACCCAAGAGGTCTTATTAATACGTCCTTTATCGACGACAACCAAAATTTCTCTGAGGCCCCACTTTGGGCAAGGTCTGAGAATAAGACCTTACAGGAGTGAAGGAGCTACAGCTAGGAAAAGGGAGTCAGGATTTTATGTCACAAGAGAATTAACAATAGAAGAAGGTAGCCCTGTTGGTCACTAGAAGTCACATTAAGGAACATAAGTGAGAAAAGAAAGGAGAGAGAGCAGAGATCTAGAAAGCTAAGGTAATAAGAGATTCTGGAGAATAACACAAGGAGGATCAGACTTTCTAGTGGTGTTAGCAAGAAGCTCTTTCAGGCCTGGTTTGGGAGTGGAGTAACCAGGGGCGCCTAGGAGTGGTCTGTTTGTGTGGGTCGATGCTGGTGGGGAAGTAGGGAAGCAGCCTGGAGTAGGGAGGGTTCCTATTTAGAAGTAGCAGAAGGTAAGGTTAAAAATTTGTTGTTTTGCCGGCGAGATGGTTCAGTGGTCTAAAGCGCCTGCGTAGGAAGGCTCAGGCAACTGCAGGGACTGCGGTTCGATCCCCGGCACCACATGCTGCGCCAGCGCCACCACCAGGGCAGGCTGAGCCAGCCACAAAATAAATAAATAAAGAAACAAACAAACACAACAAGCAAACAAATAAAATAAAATAAAATAAAAAATTTAAAAAAAAAAAGGGGCCGGCGAGATGGTTCAGTGGTCTAAAGCGCCTGCTTAGG
>PVKN010003996.1:0-34995 GCA_004027915.1 Capromys pilorides
ACAAACCCCAATAGTTATTTCCTTAAAAGAAAAGGCTTTTAAAAAAAGAAAGAAAAGGCTTTGTAATGAATAGAAAGTTTAAGTATTCTGAGCACATAGATCTAGTAAAACAGTATTATCTTTTCTTTACATTTCATTTTCAGGATCCTAAAACACTTCCATATTTTTAAACCACTGTAAGTAAAAGAAGATATATATGGTCTGGGGAAAATAATTTTACTCTAAAATTCATTCTGTGTCTTTTGGAAAGAGTACCATCACCTATTTAGTACAGGGTCTACAGGGGCTCACTATACAGATTGGATTTGTAGCGATCCTCCTGATTTCAGCCTCCCAAGCCCTGGGATTACAGGGACATCACCATGCCTAGTCTCAATCCCTGTCTCAGTATGCCCCTGGGGGTGGGGTTGGCACAGCATGTAGGAGATCCAACCCCAGCTGCTGCACTCTGTCTAAGCAGGCACTTTCGTCCACAGAACTTATGGAATATTTTGAAATTTATACAACTTAAATCTCAGCATGGAAGACTGGAGGAACAGTCACTAATCCCAATAAGAAGGAATAAACTCATCAGGCCATGGTATCTGAGTCATTAATTCAGAAAGGGCTGGTTTCTGAATGAGTGTGGAATGCCAGGTATTCATTTATTCACGCCATTTGTCCCACACCCTTCATAGCTGCTCCATCCATGTGCTGGCCCTGCAGATGTGAAAATGAGCAGGAAAGTTTGGCTGCTGGGAAGGAGGAGGACAGCTGGATTGTAGCTCTCAAGGCACTGAGGGCTTGCAAGTGGAAGGCAGGCACGGATGCCAGCTGGAAGGACAACCTGCCCAAAGACTTTGCACTTCCCATGTCACCCAGTACAGTCCTGGGAATGCTCTTGTAGAGGGTTCATTGCTTTGGCCAAGGAAGAAAAGGTTTGGAAATCCTCTCTGGAAGCCCTGAGGCAGAAGGGCATTGTGACAGCTGAAAAAAAAAATTCCTGGTCTTCTCAGCACCTCAACAATGTGTTCTGGCACTGACTAATGTGGCTATGGGCATGACACCCATCTATTCAACAGATATTTGTTGTGTACCAACCACAGGTCAAACACTGCTAAGGCAAAGTAAACAGTTGCTTCTGGAGGTGGGGAGGGGAACAGATAGGCTATCCATATGGTGTTCAGTGCTATAGAGAAAAAGCAAGCAAAGAATGAAAGGACAGGAAATTGGGGTCTACTCAGGTCCCCCAAGTCCAGGAGAATCTAAGAACTTTGGCAAGTGCTACATGCGAAGACCTACAAAGAAAAATGGACATCCATCTGACCCCAGAGTCACTGGCAAATCACCAGTTCAGGCCCAAACAGAGGGATGTGTATCCTCTTCTGTTCGTAGGAGATTTCTTATCTAGCGAGCTGATCTGGTACAGCCAGGGTCTGAGACAGTCAAGGTTGTGCTGCAGTTGAGTATGGTGGTGCGTGTGTGCCTGTAACCCAGCACTCAAGAGGCTGCCTCGGGAGGATCACCATGAGTTCAAGGACAACCTGGGCTACATAAGGAAGTTTAAGGCTAGCCTACACTATATAGCAAGACCCTGCTGTGTGTGTGTGTGTGTGTGTGTGTGTGTGTGTGTGAACAAGAGAGACAGAGACAGAGAGACAGAAACAGAGACAGAGACCATGCTGAAAAGGAAGGACAGGTGCTAGATCACTGGAACGGGCTGGGCTGGGCTGGGTGGGTACATGGAAGCAGATGCCCAAATCCCAGTGAATTGGAGGGAGAGTAAAGAAAACTCAAGGCTGGTGTAGGCCCTTAGGCTGGAGCAGAGAGTTGGTGTAGGGTGACCAGATTCTAGATTTGAGGACGAAGTCAAGGAATGAATATTGTCAGTTGTGGTTTTCCCCCCAGCAAAGGCTGCTCTACTCTGTAGCCCAGATGTGCCTGCTCTGCTATTTGTGTAACAACCACATTTTGTTTTGTTGTTCTAGCCATGAATCAAGTAACACTAAAACAAATTACAGGTCCATTGGGAGGGCTGCTGGGGGTGGAAAAAGAAGGTGAAATGGCAAGGAATCCCAGTTTTCATGCCCGAAATATAATTCTCAAGCAGAAAGAGACTTAATAAGCCCATAGGGAGGAGAAAAGTCTGTACAGTACTCAGTGACCAGTACAGCATGCCTTCCTGTGTGGACAGGAAAAGCAGGACAGCATGTCACGTTGGATCAGGAAGAGTGTGGGATGTGGACTTTGCTCTGAGTTTGGTCTTTTGCTCTGCCATCTGTGGGCTGTGTGACTCTGAGTACTGAACCTTGGAGCCTTTGTTTCCTCAGCACAGTGAGATGGTGCAATCCAGAGCCTGTGCTAGTTTTCGCTCACATTTGCTGAGCTGGTAGGAAGCTCTGTGGGGCTCTAGGGAACCTCCTTTTCAGGAGCTGCAAGGAGCCAGGTACAGTGTGTTCACTAAGTGACAAAGCATCTGTGGTATAGTTTTGAGGCAACTAGGGGAACAGTGGTTGGAATCCATCTTACTCCATATTGATCCCATACATGCTTTCTGGCCAGAGCTGTCACTAAAAGCTAAAAGCATTATGTGCTAACTCTCCATAAGACACTGGACTACTGTGGTGTGACACAAACAAATATGACGGGAGAGAAAGTTGTCTTCTCTTATGATTCCACAGGGAAACTTTGCCCCAGCAAGATGGCAAAGCAGAGAAACGAACAGTTTTTGGTGCCCAAACATGGATTTGCTATTGACACTCTACCCTAGGGACTCCCCAAAAGTACAGGATGGAAGGTGCTTTGATAGGAGCTAGATTCTACATGTGAAATGATGGTAATGACCTACAACTTAGATTATTAGTCTTGATGTGATTTTGTTTATTCCCTATCTGTTATATAATCAGGGCTCTCCAGCACTACATTACAGATGGAGCTATATGGATACTTAAGAGGAGAGCTATGATGGGAATTGGTCACAAACCTGCACAGGGAGAGAGGTCCCGTTGGCATGTCATCTACAAGCTGGAGAACTGGGGAAGCCAAGCTCATAATTTAGTCTGTGTTTGAAAGCTGAAGGACAGAGAATCAGGAACTGCTCTGATGCCTAGAGAGAGCCCTTCTGGTCCTCATCTTGGTCAGGAAAGTTTATATTTATAATCCCATGGATAAGTTATTGGAATCCCATCAAGTTAATTCCAATCTACCACTTCTAGTGCAACCCACAGTGAGAATAAAGACACTAAAGCATACTTATAATTATGGAGAAGCTGGGCGTGGTGGCGCACGCCTGTAATCCTAGCACTTGGGAGGCTGAGGCAGGAGAATCAGTGTGAGTTCAAGACCAGCCTGGGCCACAAAAGTGAGCTCAAGGCCAGCCTGAACTGCGTAGTGAGACCCTGTCTCAAAAAGAAAAAAAAAAAAAATTATGGAGAACAAAGAGGTCCTAAGTCTAGCCATGATGATGGCTATCCAGAACAAAGGCCTTGATCAGGCTGAATCGAGGTTTTATTCAGTCATGAATGAGAAGTGACTTGAGGAAAAGTGACTGAAAATATCAGGAAGTAGGTGTGTACTGTGAGCTGGGCTAGGTAGGAAGACTAAATTTACCTCTACAATATGCAGAGAGTAATCTGCATTACACAATTGAGATGCTAGTGTTTTGGAATCTTGTGCATCAGCTCTGATGTGTAATCTTTCAAGCCCCGGAAAGTCATAGCTTCTATCTTGAGGATCAATCCCAGCCTAAAGCATGGAGCATTTAGCTCTTCATCCTGTCTCGAGCTGTCTCATATTAAAGAACAGCAGGTGGGGGTAACCAGGTGTCTACTCTTCTCTCTTAGCTACTCTTCTCTCATTACCATCAGACAAATATCTGACACACAAGCTTAGGGAAAGAAAGGTTTATTTAGCTCACAGTTACTGAAGGTTTCATAGTTTAAAGCAACCTTAATTACATAGCAAGACCTCAAGGCATTGCACCGCCATGTCTACGATGTCTGCTTCTTACCTCCAAGAGAGGTGGGTGGGGAGAGGGAGCGGGGAAATGCTGTCAGTTTAACAGTTCACATGCCTCTCTGGCCCTGACCCTCAAGCCCTGCCCTGGTCCTCTGGTCTCACCCCTCATTATTTACATGAGGCTTTGGGGGGACAACTAGATACAAACTATAACATGGGAAACACATGTACCATCTCCAAAGACTACCACTAGCACTACCAAAGCCAATTGAAGGGATAAGGCAAAGTCCTAGCCAGCTCTGTACATATCAATCCATGACAATAGGGTCCATCACATCCAAGATGGAGACAACTGCTCTTCTTTCAAGGAGAAGAGTTGCCCAGGTGGTTCTCCACGGATGCCCAAGAGCAGAAGATAGGTCCCAGCTCAAGAAGAGAGAATTCACCCTCCTTCTGCAATTCTGTTCTGTCTTGGTGGGCTCTCAGCATTCACCCACACCAAATGAGAGTGGATCTTCTCACCTGGTCCACAATTTAAATGATAATCTTCTCCAGAAATACCCTCACAGACATCCCCAGAAATAATATTCTACCAACTATTTGGGTGTTTCTTAACCCTGGCAAGTCAATGCATAAAATTAACTTTTCCACTTGGTCAGGGAAACTGTGTTACTAGCCACTGCATTGGGTCCAGTAAGAACTACTCAGGCATGAACCTAGACATGACAAATGCATGGTGAATGTCTGAAACCCTCAGGGAACCCAGGGTACCGCTCAAAGTGTGCACAAAACAGCCTGTGGTTTTTCAGGGGATTCATCAGCATTTCCATGGCAAACATCTTCAGTTAAACAGCAACATATTTTTGAGCATTTACTATGTGCCAGTAAGATAAGCATGCTAAGAATGGGTTTGAATTATCTTTCTGTTCCTCAGTGCTTTACAGCTTACAAATACTTTGATGTGAGTTTTACTCACAATAACCCTCCCAACAGGCTGATGTAGTAATCTCATACACTGATAAGAAGCCTACACCTGGGGAGCCAGAGATAGCTCAGTAGGCAGAACCTTCCTGACAAGTTCAAGGTCCTGAGTTCAATTCCCAGGACAAAAAAAAAAAAAAAAAAAAAAGAAAAGAAAAAAGATTGCATTTCAAAGAGATGAAGTAGTGTCCCATAATAATACAAGAAATACAAAGCAGGTACAGACTCAGGCTCAGTCTTTTCCAAGATAGCGGTGGCAAACTAAGAGCAAAGCAGGTGGGAATAGTGAGAGGGGAAAACAGCACACATGAAATCCTGGGATTCTAATTCAAAGCTTTGAACAGACATACCTCTCTGCATCTGGGCCCCAGTAGAGCTCAGCGAGGCTTGAGATGGACCTAACAGAAAGGGTCTGCTGAGGAAAGGAAGGTGGGAAGATGCAGCAGTTCAGGTGAGTTGGAGGGTCCACTGGGGTTCTGGAGCTATGTCCAGCTTTATACCCACTGAAAACATGTATGCACTGCCCACAGGTCACTGTAAGTCATAGGCTGTACTCCTATAGCACTGTATTTCATTCTGTAACACCAAATGTCCCACAACATCCAAGTCACCTTTCACGACATTGGCCACTGCTGGTCTGTCTTCATTTCTGCTTCTTCCTAGAGAATTATTTATAATATTCTAAAACTATGTATAGCTATAGAGTGCTACTTAGCCAGAAGCTATGCTTATGTCATGTTACGTGGATATGGGGTGACCCATAAGTTTCACTCATTGTCTCTTATTTTATCCATTAATTTGGAATGTGACATCATTCCCACAATTAAGGAAATGGACACTGAGAAAGGCAGCAAGGTAACTTGGCTAAGGTCATACAGCTGGCAAGCAGCAAACCTAGGATGCAAATCTTTAATTTTAGGGTACTTTCTAGTGTACTACAATATATGGCCTGCTGAATTCAAGTGAAGGTAAGAAAGGATCAATAAATGCAGGTTTTAGTGAGAGTAAAATCTCTGACCTGACTTTTTTTATTCAAGTTTGCAAACAATGTGATTTCCTAATTACTCACCTCAAAAGAGTTCTTAAATCAAAGCCCTCAGGATTTATAGAATGCCAGCCAGCAGAGCCTGACTCCAAGGGAGTTGCCACCAGAGGACAAATGTGGCACAGAGTGACTCTGAAAGTCAGAACTGAAGCCTAATTTACACTGGACTGAGGGCAAGGAAGAGAGCTGCGGTCAGACCTGCCTGGTTCCTCCAGCTTTGTTTAATATGAGCGCCAGAGTTTGATGCATCCTAACCACGCTTCTTTCCTTGGGCAACTCTAGCTTTGACAAGGGAGCAAGGATCTCTCCCTTTTGACAGGCACAGGGTGTGAAGGAAAGATTTCAGGCGCTGCACTGGCTCCTGACAGTTCAGAAGGCAGAGCTGCCCACCTGCGCTGCCGTGCCACCGCAGCCAGGAAGTATTTTAAGAAATGAGAAGTCAAAGCCAGAACCGGTAGAGGAAGGTGAGGAATGGAGCACTGCTGGTGGTTTCCGGGGTGTCCTGTTGTCATGGTACTAGGCAAATCACTTCCATCTGAGTCCTACTCACCAGCTGTTTCGCTGGAGTTTTTGCATGAGGGGCTGGTGGCCACCTCAGCAGGCACAGGGCATGATGTATACACACACAGACCTGCAGCAGACACCCCTCCACTGGGTTCACATTGGTTGTCTGACATAGTGGAAGCACTGAACTCATGGGAATGACAGCTCTGTTCCCCCAATCAGCTCACAGACAACCTGAATGACCCTGCTGGTTACTTGTACTGTGGGACACCACCAGGAGCTTTGCAGCAGAGCCAGAACTGCATGAACCCCCCTCTGTTTCCTGCTCTAACACTTGACTTGGAAAATGTTCCTGTTGCCTGTTTCTTAAATATTAGTTGAAGGATTAAGTCTTACACCATTCTGAAGGGTGAGGTCAGCCAGGCCCTGGGAAGGGAAGTGCTGGGAAAGGAAAAATGACTGGAGCTCACCTATCACCTCCAGGCTGGGGCGGGTACATTCCACAGCCTGGTGTTGCTAGATGATCACACATACACACACACACACACACACATACGCACACACACACATACACATACCAGGCTTTCCTAGTCTTAACACTGCAAAGTATCTGTGCTGAAGGGGCAGAAGCAGACATCTACCACAGCAGCAAGGTAGTTCTCAACTAGAAAACCACGAGGAGATACTGCTGGAGGCCCCTGAGGGTGAACTGTACTCCTGGCTCAGACCTCACACTGGGCCAGCTTCCTGGCTCCTGCTCTTCCCTTAGCTGCCCTTACCTGGGGACTACAGTGTTGGTGGTAGGAAGGAGGAGGCAGCTGCCTTGCTTCCTGGCTTTTCCTGAATCTCCTTTTTTTTTTTCTTTCTTTTTTCTTTTTTTTTTTTGCATTTTCAGGAATTGAACGCAGGGCCTTGCACTTGCCAGGCAGGCATTTATTCTGCTGACCTATCTGCCCAGCTCCCGAATCTCTTTAATTAAACTAAACTTGCATGCGAATCTAAAAAGCAAGCAAGCTCCATAGCACGACATCATGTTCCCTCCCTCATATTCCAGCTCAAGTTTGGAGCAGGCTTATTTTTATTAAAGGCCCAAGTGCTTTGGTTGCAATGTGGTTCCTGGACCACACTTTGAAAAACTCCAATGCAGAGACATGTCAGCAGGCTTGATGGATACATCTGATAGGAATAGTAATTTACCCAGTTTCAAAAAATAATGCTATGAGCAAAACTGAGCCTTCTATCACATTCACATATGGACTGTATTAGAAAATCAGGGCTTGAAAGATGTAATTAAGCTAAAGTGAGGTCATTATAGTTGACACTGATCCAGTATCACTGGTGTCGTTAAAAGAAGAGTTGAAGCCAGGCAGGGTGTTGAACACCTGTAAGTAATCCAGGCACTCAAGAGGCTGAATCAGGAAGAGAGTTGTGAGTTCAAGGCCAGGCTGGGCTACAAAGGAGTTTAAGACCACTCTGAACCACACAGTGAGATCCTGTGTCAAGAAAAAAAAAAAAAAAAGATGATTCCAACACAGACACACATATAGGGAATGTAACAAGGACTTAGAAGCCAGGACTGTAGATGCCCATTGAGTAACTAAGAGTAGGATAAAACTTGGTATTTCTGCCTTCATCTTATATATACCTCCTATGTTACCTTAAAACTTTGGGTCAGATCTCTGATCAGCTCTGCATGTAGACCTGTTCATCACTTAAAGAATATCCATATGACACATTTTATTATCCTTAAATTTGCCTAACCTATCTCATCCCCCCACATGATTAAAGATAGCAAGATCAAAGTAATCAAAGTGATTTCCAGGGACATCTAGTTACCAGGTAGACTCTCCAGTTCCAGACCTACCATTGGGGGGAATGTCTAGCAGTCCTGAGTCATTACCCTATACCTGTGAACACCTCAGATTCCAGGAAAAGCAGAACCCTGAAGACAAGTTCATGATATTATGATCCGCCAAGTGGGATCAAAGGCTACCCCCAAAGCAGGAGCCACCATCTCATGTTGGGAGCTTAATTGCTCCCTCAAGCCGTGATGGCTCTTCTAGAAGCTTGAAGACCCAGTCCTGAGATACAGATCCACCAGACCAGGGCCTTGGCTAGCATTACTTGTGCTATGCAGAGCCCCCACCCTTGCCTTTGTTTCCCTGTTCTGTAAGTCCGCAAGTTTTTGGGTTTTTTTACTTTATTTATTTATTTATTTATTTATTTATTTATTTATTTATTTATTTATGTTATGGCCAGCTCAGCCTGCCCTGGCAGTGTGGCTGGCATGGCATGTGGTCCTGGGGATCAAACTGCGGTCTCTATGGTTGCTTAAGCTTGCCTAAGCAGGCGCTTTAGACCACTGAGCTATCTTGCCGGCCCCAAATCCCCAAGTTTCTATCAGCCTCTCAAAGATAGACCTTGAACCTCTCTGTGCTTCCTGGCATGGCCATGCTGATTAAAGCTCTTTTCCTGGTGCCACTCCCTTAATTGGCATTATAGGAGACCAATGGCAGCAGACTCTGGTTTGTTGAAAGTCCTAGAGCTTAGGCTGTTGCCCTAAGACTCCAACAGGAAGACCAGGGGAAAACAGATAACCATCTGCAAGCCAAGGAGAGGAGGCTTCAAAAGAAAACAATCTGGCAGAGCAAAGTGCCTGCTCAGGCTCAGCACAGCAGGCCGGGGTTTGATGCCTGGAGTGCCATGTCTGCCCTGCATTGGGGTTGCACTGAGACAGGAATGGAGAGTGGGCGTTTGGTGTGTGCCTGCAGTCCCAGTGCTTGGAAGGCTGAAAGCAGGCGAATTACTAGAGTCCGATCTACATAGTGAGACCCTATAGACCCTGACTAAATAAAATCAAAATAATAAAAAAGAAAACAATCCCATTATCACCTGATCCTTAGACTTCTAGCCTCCAGAACTACAAGAAAATAAATTTCTGTCGTTTAGTCATGCAGTCTGTAATATTGTCTTACGGCAGCCAGAGCAGACTAAAACAAATTCAGAACCTGAATTTACTCAATAAGCATTTCAGAAGGTAGATATTTCTTCAATGTAGCTTACAAGGCTGGTGTATAGACCAAGGCAGGTGAGCCTCAGGTGAAACTCACATGATCTACACAGAAAGCACCTGATGGCAGATATTCCTGTGCTCAAAGACCAGAGTCTTCCTCCCTGACTGCAAACAGGAGTTATTATTTTACTTAACATGGACATAATGTTTATGATGTTCCATGTGCTATTCTAGGCACTGTACACATATTAACTCATTTAATCCTCATTGCTGCCCTGAAACACATATGCTGAGGTTCATCATCCCTTATTCAAACATTTGAGGCCAGCAATGTTTGGCAGATCAGAATGTCCATAGTGCATGCTGTGGCATTTGCAACAGTATCCTGTAACCAAACAAGCTCCTATGCCTATAAGACTGTAGGTAGCCTTGTGTTAATTTAAGAATATTGCCAGGCATGGTGATACATGTCTGTAATTCCAGCTACTCAGGAGAGTAAGTCAGGAGGCTCAAAAGCTGAAGTCCAATGTAAGCAATTTAACAAGATTCTATCTCAAAATAAAAACGATAAGGAATTGGGATGCACCAGATCAGTTTTAGAGTGACTGCCTAACAGGTGCAAGCCCCTGGTTCAGCTCCCAGTGCTGGAGGGAGTATGGGGTGCAGGGTCAAAAGACAGGATTGTGTGTCAATTATGCTAATTCTTATTTTAGGCCAAGTTTTGCTGTTGGATGAGTAAATTCAAGTTTTGGTATTCAGAGCTTTGAGGATTTTGAAATTGTGGACCCAATTGTCTCCATCTTAGAAATGAAACAACTAGGTCCCAGGGAGTGTAAACAAATTGCCACATTTGAGAATTTACCAAAAGTGGCTGCACTCCCTACCCAGGTCATATAGCCTTAGAGTTCATGTTGCGTATGCCTACCTGGCTGGGCACCTCTGGGCTGCCTGCCCTGCTGAGCCTGACCTATCTGCAGAAGGCAGATCATACCCGACTGTGAGGATCAGATGCATTATAGGTTGACTTTTGGTATGAGTTGAAAGTTGAAGTTCCTAATCTCAGCATTTCAGAATAAAAACTTTGTTCTGAAATAACATCACTGAAGATATAAATAGTAAAGATGAAGTCGTTAGAGTTGACCTGATCTGATACAGCTGGAGTTCTCATAACAGGGAGAAATTCAGATATAATCATGCATATAGGGAGAGGTCAGAGACTGATGCTTTTATAATGAAGGGCAGCCACACAGTATTTGCTAGCCCTGGAAGCCAGGAGACAGGGACATGGGACAGACCTTTGCCTTCAAAAGGAAGTGATTCTGCCAGTCCACCAACTGTGGTCTTTTAGCCTCCAGGATGGTAGGACAATAAAATTCTGTTACCCAAGCCACATGGTATGTGGACTTTGTTAAGACAGTCCTCCAAGCTAATTCAAGATCCTTACCCAGCCCTGGATTCTCAGTGCAAGACCACTAAATGGTAGCTAGCCATACTTATTATGACTGAGACCTTGAGTTTTAAATTTGTCTGTATTTATTTTGTGAGGCTGAGGATCAAACCATGGTCTAGGTAAGTGCCCTACTAGTGACTCACATCCCTAGCCCCGGGACTCTTTGTTGAAGAATAAAGTCAGTGAGTCAGATTATTCAGAATCCTCTTCCAAATCTGACATGTCATTTTCTACATTTTTAACATGAACATAATTCAACTCTACTTGTCTGGCTCTTATAGCATTCTTTGTTGCTGTTTTAAGGATGGACTAATATAATCTTTTTTTCTGTAAAGGTAATCTTAAAAAGCAAAACAACTTCTTTCCCTGTGCTGAGGCTCATACCCTAACATTAAAACTAAACCATACTGGTCTTAATTTGTTATCCAGTACCCCTGCTTATACTCTGAGCCCACTGGCTTGGGGGCTTTTCTGAATCTCTTCTGCTCGTGTCTACAGGATGGTGCCGCTACACTCACAGCATGAGGTGGGGCTACAAATACTGCAGAGAAAGGGAAAGAACTAAGGCAGAGGTGGTTTGGGTGAGTTAAAAATGTGTCACTGTGGCCTGAGGAGTTTAGGTCCTTCTTACAGAAATTTGACCCCTCTCTGAGTGATAAAAGCTGCTTTAAAAAATTCCCAAAGGCCTTTAAATATTTTTCTGTCCAAATAACCAGGTAGGATTGGGCCCTGCCTAGGAAAGAGGTCAAATGCAAAAGATTTTCTCAGGCTGCAATGACAGGAAACCCTGTTGTCAAGCTAGATTGGAGCTGTAAGCCTCTTTTTCCCTTAACATGCAACCATATCGTTCAGAAAGTAATTCTCTGTGGGGAGTACAGCCCGCACTCCCCATCCGCAGAATCCAGACTGGAATGGCTGTGTATGTTGAGGGGTGGCTCCTGGGCTTCCCTCCAGCCCTGGCCTCAGCCCCAGCTGCCTGACCCCTCCCAGGCTTTCTCCACCATTCCCAGCACCTTTCCTAGAAGCCCTTCTGCACCACACCATGCAGCCTTCCTGCCTCCCCACAGCCCAAGCAGCATTAACTTAAAGCTGTTCCATCTCTGCCTCCTCTTCCTGGTTATCCTACCCCGATGGCAGAAGTATGTTTTCTCCTGAGTTGCCCATAGAATTCTATTGGCATGCAAGAAAAAAAAAAAAAAATAGTTGAAGTGTGGAGGCCGTCATTTTTGAGGACCTAATATTGATGACTCTATCACATGCCAACATGGGAGATCTAATTAAGTTAGAGAAGACGTCTAATTGAGTTGCTTGAGAGCAGAGACAATATCTTGCTCCTTTTTGAGTCTTCTGTGCTTAGTACCAAACCTGGCAAAGTAGGTGCTCAATAAAATTACTCCTTAAATGAATGGACCTTACTGTTCTTTTTCTTCAAAGTGCTCTAGTAAGTATCAAGTTCAAGCATCATGATCACAGACTAGATTGGACGATGGTCTTGCTTTGTAATACCTCTCATGAATCAGACCCAACAAAAAGCTCCTGGCATCAGGAGGCAGAAGACACAAAATCCAGGATTCACTGGACCATTACGGGAAAGCCCGGAGTCTTCAACCTCTCCATGGCTCTGTGTCCTCCACTGCAATGTGAAGCAGCAGAGTCTGCTCTGCCTACTTCCTGGATGGTACTGAGAGCATGACAACAGCTGGGGTGTTGCTTGGTGGAGAACACTGCCCTAGCTATACAAGAAGCTCTGAGTTCAAGTCCTCCCTGGGGAGCACTGAAAAATATCTTAAAATGACAAAAGAATGAATACAAAGTTCTCTAAAAGTTTCAAAGACCACACTGAAGGTATTACACAGATGACACAGTAGAGTTGAGCTGCTCGTAATTATTTTTTACTGCCTCATTTTCTTTTCTTCAAGGATCAAAGCCAAGTTTACCTCCTACCCCTGCTGTGGAAATATCCATCCTGCAGGGGCCAGGCACGCCAAGTACTTGTCTCTTTGGACCTCAGTCATCTGCTTGGTCAGCAAATATACTCTATGTCACAATGGGGAAGTAAAAATTAAGGCACCAAAGACTGGCTGAAGAGCAGCTGCTTCTCCATGGAGTTTCTGTGCCAGCATCATCTAGAGGAGAAACAAGAGTGCACTCTGCACGATTCTGGAGCAGCTATGGAGTCCTTGGCCCCAGAACAGACATAGAGGGTGGGTGACTGCTGGGAGCAGCAGCCAGTGGCCAGCCGAGTACAAGCAGTAGCACAGCCTCCTGACTCTAGGCCAGATCTTCCCCCAGGCCTATGACCTCCCTGTGCAGGCAGTGGTAGGGGTGCTTTGCTTCTTCTTGGATTCTGGTGCAGATGCTGCTGCTAAGGTAACCAGTGATGAGAAAGCAGAGGCAGCCCACCGGGCCTGCTGTTTCACCTCTGTGTCCACATGGCTTTCTGTCTCAGGCAGAGAGATGCAGTCAGGCTTATCGATCTGGGCTGAGCATGTGTGCTGGGGCCTGAGGGGCCATGCCTGACCTGTGCAGTAGCCCGTATTCCCCAAGAGCTCCCCCTGGGCATGTTTCTGTGCATGAAGCTGAACTCGGGGGCAGAAGCTGAGGGATTGACATTCCAATTTCGTGTCAGTTGTCAGGATGTGGCCTGGCTGAATTCACCCCTGGCCCAGATTCTAGCTGTATGCCCTTGGCTTACTTGGTACATCTGTAAAGCAAAGGGGCTGGAGGCATAAACTCAGAGCTGAGTTCTGTGGCTTGGCTCCCTGTTTTCTCTGGAGGTGGTCACCCCCTCCTAAGGCTTTCAGAAAATAACCTTTTCCAAGAAACTGTTTGATTCCATGTGGTTGATTTCCTCCTGCTCCTGGGGTGTACTGGCTCATGAGTGCATCTCCGGAACAGCAGAACAGCAACTGCATGGGTTCACCAGCTCCTGGGAGCCATGGTCTGTTGGCCTCCTTGCTCTCCTCTTTTGGCAGGAACTCAGTAAACCAGAGGCAAGACTCAGGCACTGAGGGCTGGGTCTTACACCTCTTTCACTGTTCAGGTTTCTCCCAGTCTGCAAGGCCTAAGCTCTCTGAGCAGCTCCTGAACATCTGATCTATTTCCTCTAACCCACACTCCAAAGAAAGCAAGATCAGAAATCAGAGTCCCTAAATGCACCTCCTCTCTCTCCCTGGGGACTAACTCTGGTGGCTCTGCTAAGGGAGGTGAAGAACAACAGGGTGCATGTAGTGAAACAATGTAGGTACCTGATGGCTCAGAAGAGGATTCCATCTTGGAGAAGGGCCTAAATCTAGTGTTAGCCACAGCAAAGGGGGAAGGGCAGAAAGGTCCATGCTCGTGCCCTCCAGTGGCTCCATATTTCAAGCTAGATTTCATTTAGCTTGCTGAGTTCCTGCTAAAAGAGAATGAGAAGAAGGAGGCCATCCTACCAGGGCTGCAGAAAGCACACTGACTGCAAAGCAACCAGTAAAAAGCACTTAGGAAACAACTGGCTACAAAGAGCATTCACAAGGGTTTGACCTCTACTGGGAGGATGGAGAAAACTCATCCCTGGAGCCCTGGTGCTGTGGCACTCCTGAAGTTGGACCCTACTGGAAGTCCACTGAGCTACTGAGTCCCAAATACCCTTTTCATTGTGTGGTGGTGCAAGAAATTACTTGAAACCTTGAACAGATTTGTACTTCCTGAGTGTAGTTACTGGTGCTTTGTGAGCAGCAAGTGAGGCCTATTTGGCTGATCAACCTGTGCACTATACATGCCAAACATGTAGCAATTATGCCCAAAAGATATCCAACTAGCATGCAGCATGCATGGAGAACATACTGAAGAATCCACTGTGAAGCTGGGCATAATGGTGTAAGTCTGTAACTCCAGCACCAGGGAGGCTGAGGCAAGAGGGTCTCTACGAGTTCAAGGATAGCCTGGGTTACGTAAAAGACCCTGTCTGAAAAAAAAAAAAAATCCACTATGGTAAGACAGGCTTGGGGTATACACCTGTAGTCCCAGCACTCAGAAAGCTGAGACAGGAAGATCACCAGGAGCTCAAGGCTAGCCAGAATACATAGTGAATTCAAGGCTGAACTACAAAGCAAGGCCCTGAATCCAAACAAAATAAAAACAGTATGATGGGAAACACTATATTCTAATTTTTTTTTCTCTTCTTCCTGGTATTATCAGTTCTGAATACTAAAAGTTTTCTTTCTCCAGAGTCAAAATGTGCCTAAGTATATGATTATCCAGCAAAAATCACGTATTGGTGGCTTTTCCATTCTCATTTGTGTGTGAATTTTTGTTACAAGTGGGATGGGAAGCATTAATCTAAGCAAAAATGTTTTGGTGAGCAAGTTTCAACAGTTCAGCTTTACAACACTGTAAATAAACCTGAATGGTTTTCCTAGACATGCCAGCATTTGGATTTTTAACAGTAGGCAGCACCTCCCTCTCTGGCTGGCCGTTCCCATTCGCTCCCATTCATTCCACACCCTCACCCAAGGCCAGGACAGCTGCTCTGAGCATAGGGCCTTTGCTCCTCCCTGTCATTCTTCACTTTGTCACAACTGTATTCAAGAAGGTACACTGGCAGGTACAGCGCCCATGCCTGTGACTCAGGAGGCCGAGGCACGGGGCTAGGAGTTCAAGGTCAGCCTAGGCAACATAGCCTGAAAATAAATTTTAAAAATCAAGGGGATGGCATGTAGCTCAGTGTAAAGCTGTTGCCTGGTCCAAGGCAAGGCTCCAGGTTTGGTCCCTCTTATATAAGAGCGAGTAGTAGGCACGGTGGTGGCGAGCTCTCAGGAGCCAGGGCAGAGGCCAGAGCAGCTGAGGTGCCAGCACAGGCGGAGTCAGGCTCTGCCTCCCAGCTCTCCTGCCCCCACCACTGCTGATCTCCCCCCTCTAATGGCCCACTCCATTCTTTCTTCGATTGTGCTGATTGCCTTCACATTACAGGTGACACTGGGCACACACACAGCCTCACAGTCACTAAATTTAACATCTTAGTAAGGATCAATGTGGCCATGTGTGGTCAGGTGCCACCATGGTGACAAAGAGAAGTGAAGACAAGGTGAAGGCCAGCAACCCTTTGTAGGGTGCCGAAAGAGACTTCTGGGCAGTGACTACAGCCCTCTGAACACATCTCATCTCAGAAGCTATGCAAGGCCAGGCCTGGTGAGTCCTTGGATAGGGGAGAAGAGATTTTCAGAGAAGAGAGAATCGCTGAGCTGGCAGTCCCATGGCTACCTCTCAAGGTCTCACCACAGCCTCAGGCCTCACTCGACACTGACCTTCTCTGAAAGCCTTTCCGAGCTCCCCATCGCCACATCCCCAGAATTTCCATCTGTGTCTCCTGGTGCGCTTAGCCCCTGTTCACTGGGCCCTTGCCTTCTGAATAACACTTCTTATGTGAATGTTAATGTGTGCTCATTAAAGGAAAATTGAGAAACATAGGTAAACAAAAAGAAAAAGATTACTCAGAGGTCTCTCAACCAGAAATGATCATTTGCATTTGGAGATGGAAACAGCGTTGATGTCCATGACTTTGTTCTTTGCCTGCATCCAGCTCCCAGAAGGCCACATCCAAATCTCTCTCTGCTCTGTACCCTGAAAGCTGGCACATGCTTGCTCCATTGTGTATTTTTAGCAAAAAGATGTGCAAATAAAAGAATAAACAAATGGATGAGTAAACAAATGAGGAAAAAATTCTAAAAGGTGACCCAGAGGAGGCACCAAGAAAGGCAGAGTGAGGAGTGGGGTCTCAGAGGACGTGCACAGCCCACTCTCCCTGTCCCTTCCCCAGCCTGCTCTGCCCAGGGCCTGGAGGTGAGTGGTGCACAGCAAACTGGCAGGACCCAGCCAGTGGCCATTAATGGAAATGTAGAAACTGAAGTCCCATCCCACTGAGTGATTTGGAAATGTCAGCTATGGCTTAAAGGCAAAGACATTTACGGCAACAACCAAGTTGGTCACCCCACGCATACACCATTTCTGGCTCAGCAGGCAATCTGGCCAATGCAAAGCTGCTCTGCAATGGGTTCCGGGAAATCTGATTTTAGCAGTCCCGTTGACACGGGAGTCTGTCCTCATGACTTGCCCCTCACTGGGTTGAAGATTATCATTGATTTATCTGGAACAGGAACAGCAGGATTCCACATCACATCTTGGACAGCAGCCTGGGCAAAGGCAGAGAATTAGCAGATCTTTATTATTAATTCCAATACCACAACTCCCCATGGGCCTGTGCAGTAAATCACCAGCTTTCTTAATGGGAGTTTCTCCATGGTTAAGTAGATCTAATGTTTTTATACAGGGCAAGTCCTCATTCTCAATTATAATGGCAGCCTCAACCATCACAAATATTCATTAATCATACCCAAGTCCAGAATATGGAGCATGCTGCAGAGGTGCAAAAGTAGCACAGTTCCTGTATTTCATTTACTTCTGTGCTATACATTTGTTGAAGCCCTTCTATGTCTCAAATGCCATGCTACACACTGGACTTTATAACATATTATAGTTTGTATTCCCTTTTCAAAGTGAAAATATGAAGCTCAGAAGGTTAAACAACTTGTTCAACTCACAGTCTCTTACACAGTTTATTTTATTTTTTTAATATTTTATTTATTTCTTTGCTTGCTTGTTTGTTTATTTATTTATTTATTTATTTTATGGCTGGCTCAGCCTGCCCTGGAGCTGGTGCAGCATGTGGTGCCAGGGATCGAACTGCAGTCCCTGCAGTTGCCTGAGCTTTCCTAAGCAGGCGCTTTAGACCACTGAACCATCTCGCCAGCCCCTCTTACACAGTTTATAAGATTTATAAATTAGAAAAATGGAAAGAATCTAATGGTTTATTATCATTTTAGTACCAGTAGAAATACTCAAGCCCAGCTTCATGGTGCATACCTGTAATATTGGCATTCCGGGAGTTCTGAGGCTGGAGATCATAAGCTCAAGTTTAGCCTGGACAACTTAGCAACCTATCAAGACCTTGTCTCTGAATAAAAATTAAAAAGATTTGAGATGTATTCAGAGTAAAGGTCTGGAGTTCAAACCCTAGTACTGGGAAAAACAACAACAACAAACTCAGCCAACATTTTCAAGGACCTCTGTCTCTAACCAGACTTAAGCACAACTCATGCCAGGTGAGTAGGACAGATGTGTGCACCATTCGATCTGTGTTACAGCTTGTGTCCACATGTCCCTCACAGCCTCATCTGGTCATAGGTGGGTCTTTTTTCTGAGTATTCTGAATCTAGAGTGTGTGACTGATTCATAGGGCAATGCTAGGATTGAGTGTGCTTGGTATAAGGTGGGTGATTATTAAGTCAGTCCACTGATCGGTTTGGCATCTCTCTAACCCAAGTAGCCTAGATAGAGTATAAAAAAAGGACAGAAAAAGCTGCTAAGGTCCCTTGCCTGCTTTTCTACATTCTGTCCACCATTAACTGTTTTTCTTCTGCGATATCCCTCTGCCATCCACCCTGCCTTGGAGCCAGCCGGTCATGGGCTGAAATCTCTACAAACTGAGCTAAATAAACATTTCCTCCTTGAACTTTGGCTGTCTGGTATTTTGTCTCAGCAATAAGAAAAGTGCTAGGAGCTCTACCAGTGGTGAGCCTCCCCCAGGAAGTTGATACATACAAAACCAAGCTTCCGCTGGTGCCTGCCCTAGACTTCTCCCAGTGGTCCGTGGATGCCCGCCCTTTAGGTGACACTTGGAGAAGACACTGGCTGGTGCAGGGGCTGTTCATAGGTTCAGGAGCATCCAAGCTGAGCAGGAGGGAGCAAGTTTCTGTCCCCTAGCGGTGCTTTGCTTCAGACCTTAGGGTTTTTCCTCCTCAATCTGGAGGCATCATCCGGTGCTGAAAGAAAAGAGCTTCAACTCTGCAGTCTTGCAAACAGGATTTAGAGCCCAGCTCCACCTCTTGGAAGTCATAAGAGCCTGAACACAATTCTCAGCCTGAGACTTCATTTCCTTCCCCACCAACTGGAGGCAATCCCTACCCTGCAGAGAGGATTAATGGAGGCAGTGCCCACCCTGCAGAGAGGCTCAATTAGACAGGGTGTGCATGAGAGTCTGCAGCACAGGGGATGCTCAGTAAATAGCAGCTGTGATTTTGGTCCAAGCTAAATTTCACCCCAGAAGTACAGCTATGAATTTTTTTAAAGACATGTGCTGACAAGTATCTATTAAAAACCTATTTTATTTAAGCAAAAAAAGTTGATCAAGGTTGTGAGAAGGCCTTCCATTCTCTTCAGGAGTGAGGGATCTGGACAGGGAGTAAGTAAAGCCACGGCAGTGGCCAACTCTCCAAAAACTCAAGCATTAGAGGTACAGGAAGCAAGAGATAAAATCCTTCTGGTTGCCTGTCACTTTGCAGATAAAGGCAGTGACTGTAGGCAGATGACATACGGCCCTTGGTGGTCCCTGGCTAAGCCTCCCAGGGCTGCATTCCAGGTCAACCCTCCCAAGCCTATCTTCCACTCCCTGTTCCTTACCTCTTTGTCCCTAGAGTTTGCTTTTCCACTCAGGCAGGTATTTTCCTTCCAGAGAGCCTGCAAAGTACCCCTAGCACCCTCAGGTTATCTGTCCCAGTGCCTGGCTGGCTGCTTGCTGGTGTCTGACCTCATTTCTGGCGACAGCCTTATCAGGTGCGGACAGAAATGGCTGCCCTGCTCTGGGAACCCCTAGCCCAAGATTCTCCCCTCATCCAGGCCTCTTCCTCTATGACTAGACACTTCTGGGACCAGATGCCAAGTTGGGAGTGACCACAGGGGTCTGCAGCAAAGCTGGGAGGCCCAGGACAGGGAAGAAGGGTGAGGTTTGTGTCAGTGTTGACAGAGAGCAGAGCAGATTCGAGCTCTGCCAGGCAGGAGAGAGGGAGTGGATGTTGGGGGTAGGGATAGAAACTTCCCCCAGCACAGGTCCTCAGGGGACACTAGCAAAGGGCAGCAGGCGATGATGAGGCCTTGGCCTGATCCTTGGAAGTTGTTTCCTTCCAGGGAGCATGGAGATCCAGCTGGCCCAGGCCTTTGAGAAATGGGTCTTGGGTCACTGAATTAGAAAAGAACTCACTGGGAACCAGAGAGGTAGATGTGGACCCTTCCCTCCTTAGTACCTGGGCACAATACCAGCTGCTCTGTGTCAACCCAGGTTCCATAATTTGAAAGGACGTTTCATTTATATTGCAGCACTGGTTTGTTTAGGTTTGTCTGCTTGGGTCTCCGTGGGGTTAATGGCCTGGGGTAGGGTGGAGTGAGAGTGAGCATTTAATTAGAATCCATTCCATGGTGGCCCTTTTGTCCTGGGTCAGCTCCAGTGGCCTGTTTGTTTGCACTGGGACTGTTGCCTTTATTGGACTTGGTAGCCTCTGTCAGTAAAAGATAACTTATTTAAGTAATCTCCAGAATCACAGTTCCCAGAAGTTTCACGCTTGGTGTTTTCATGATGGAGGGCTTGCAATGGACCAGGGGTTGGGCCACCCCTCACTGTGGAGCCTGGGAGCCACAGGGCCCCGAGTGGTGACATCTCATCCTAGGGTGGAAGGTCGGATGTAAATGTACAGCAGCCCAAATATATTAATATGCTAAGAGCTACAACTAGAAAAGCATCCCTCAGAGAAATGTGTGTGGAGTGGCTGCCTGAAATTCTGGCCATCTGGGAGGCTGGAATCACAAGTTTGCACCAGCTGGGCAGCATAAGTACTAATGAGACCCCATTTCAAAATAAAAAACAGAAGAAGGGCTAAGGATTAAGTTCTGTGTAAAGGGTCTGGGCTCAATGCCCAGGTGTGCAAAATGATGGATTACAAGGGAGTTCCTCACAGCACAAGACTGGGAACAGTCTAAATGCTCACCAACACAGGACTGATTGAATAATTTTTAAAAAATTTTTAACTAATTAATTAATTTATTTATTTGGTACAGGGTCTCACTATGCAGCTTGGACTCATAGTGATCCTGTCTCAGCTTCCCCAGCACTGGGATTGCTCCATTTCAATGGCTGGCACAGCACACCCCAGATTCCAGGACTTGTATAGCGTGCCATACCCCGGGGATCAAGCCCAGGTCCTAAGCAGGCACTTTGGATCGCAGAGCTATCTCTCTGGCCCAACAGTACCTTTAGAAATAATTAAAATTTTATAAATGAAGATAGATTTCCTAAGATTAGCTTCAAAATAATTTGTTGTCCTAGCACTCCAGAGGCTGAGTAAGAGGACTGCTGTGAGTTCAAGACCAATGTCTATCTAAAAAAACCAACAAAATAATGTAGTTGTTGAAGAAATTGTGTGAGGACAAGGAGCTGGGTGGGCCACACAAGACTGGCCATGGATTGGTTCCTGCCGACGCTGGGGGACTGAGCCTGGGGCTCCACGTGCACTTCTGTTTTCTGCATGATCAAATATCCTGTAACAGAAAAAGTTCAAACAATAAAATAAAAAGGCTAATAGGAACCACACTTAACATGGCCTGCTGTCCTGGTGGGTGTGTCCTGTGCCTGCTCTTACAGCTGGATCTCCGCATTGTTTAACCAAATTGATCACTAGCTGGAGATCCAGAATTAAAGAATTACTGTTAAGTTTTTAATGTGGTGATGGTACTGTGTTTTGTTTCATCCACTTTTTATTTTACTTTTTACTATTTATTTATCTATCTATTTATTTATTTATTTGTTGTGACTGGCTCACTCCTCCCAGGGGCATGGCATGTGGTACCAGAGGACCAAACTGTGGTCCCTTTGCTTGCCTAAGCTTGTCTAAGCAGGTGATTTAGACCACTGAGCTATCTCGCGGGCCTATGTTTCATCCTCTTGTTGAAATGTATGCATGTTGAAAAGTGAATAAATCCCATGTGTACAGCTGAAGAACTTTTCAAAGCATCTATATAGGCTGAACAACCCTAGCCATGAGTTGACAAGATCAGGCAACAGATGCACCCAAGCAGTGTAGTTATGTGCTTAAAAATGTTTCAGTAATGCATTCTTAAGTATTTACAGATGAAATGTTGTGACGTTTTGGATTTTCTTTGAAAATAATTCAGAGTTGGGGGAAGGTACAGATTAAATAAGACAAATCCACAAGTTGATAATGATTGAAAGCTGGATCATGTTTACGTAAGAGTCCTATGTATTCTGTTCCCTTTTCCCCATACCCCTCTTCTCTTTCTTCCTCCCTCCCTCCTTTGTCTGTCTTTCTCTCCCTCTTCTGTCCTTCCCTCCTTATCTCATATTTGAAATTTATTTGATAAAATGTTGAAAGTAATCATTAGGAGACCCTGGCTTTCCCTCAACCACTGATACTGAGGTGTGAATCAAGAACAAAAGGGGGGGGGGCCGGCGAGACGGTTCAGTGGTCTAAAGCGCCTGCTTAGGAAAGCTCAGGCAACTGCAGGGACTGCGGTTCGATCCCCGGCACCACATGCTGCGCCAGCCCCCCACCACCAGGGAAGGCTGAGCCAGCCACAAAATAAATAAAATAAAGAAACAAACAAACACAACAAGCAAACAAATAAATAAATAAAAGAACAAAAGGGGCCACTGGGAGATACAGCTCAGTGGCCTAAGAGTTAAGTGCCTGCCTGGCAAGCTCAGTCCTGAGCTCAATCCAGATATCAAAAAAGAGGGGGGAGGGTTCAAATACAAATGTCTCTTTAGTAATTACTTAGTAATTGAGAATATGTGGGTCCAGTGGATTCAACGTGTAAGTAATACATCCTCTTGAGGAGAGTTTCGGTGTACCCCTCTCCTCTGTATTGTGGGCAGCTCCTTGCGGGGACTGGGTTCTAGTCACATCGGTACCCTGATAATCAGCACCGAGCCTGCCACACAGCAAGTGCCCGAATGCATTTCTGAGCAAATGGATTCTTTTGAGGCTACATTTCTTTAAAAAATGTATTTAGTACAGGGTCTACAGAGTCTCACTACACATGCTGGACTCAGTGATCCTCCTGTTTTTAGCCTGTCAGTCACTGGGATTAAGATGGGCACTACCACACACAGTCTCAGTTGAATAGTGCATTATGTCCTACAAAAAAAGTAATACACTACCAAGATGTCACAGGTGCCCAAACTGCTTCATAACGTGCAATGTTAGTGCCACCAAACTTTTATAGTCATTGCTTCCAAACAATACACTGCTTCTCAATATCAGAACTGAGAGGAACTCAAAGATCATTTTCTGCAGCTTTCTTCTATGACAAGTGAGAGAAGCAGATTTCAGCGAGGTAAGAGAGCTTATCAAGGTCACACAGCTGGAAGGGACAGAGCCCAAACGAGAACTTAGCCTCCTGCACCCAATTTGGCCTTTGCTTCTCATACCACTCAGCTCCACGATTGTTCATTTCACACACGCTTGCAATTTATCTTCAGAGGTGAAAAGAAAGAACTTTAATGAGGTAAATATAATTGTCCCAAGATCCTGGGTCATTGAGATTCCGTTCCTCCTTTGAGAACAGTGTTTACTGCAATGGGTTATGTCACTTCCTTTCAAGAAGACTTAAAACTAAAGAAACTTAGTTGCCAAAACAATCAGAGGGGTGATTCTTCTCATTAGAAACGGTTTGGACTGATGCTGTTCTGGAAAGAAATGAATTCTCCAATCTTTGGAACAGGAGGGAATTTTTTAAACTCCTCTCTGCACCTAGCTTGTTAGGACCAAAGCTGTTGTATAAAATCCAGTGCGGTCCAACACATGGCCCCAGTCCTGCCGTGTCAAATGTCACAGGGCACTTTCAAAAGTGCCAAGCCAAAAAATAAACAAGTCAGTCAAAGATAGCACACCAAGACTGTAAATAGATGGGGAAAAAACTCAAGCATTTTATAATATCATATGTTCTAAAAATCATGTCAAGGAAAAATTTTTAAATTAAAAACATGTCAGAGTAACCATGCCTTGTAGTTTAATTTTGTTGGCTTTCTGAGCAGTGTAACTACAGTGGCCTTTGTGTGGTTCATGTTCTGGACTTTTCCGTGCCAAAGAATTTTGCCGCTTTGTCCAGTGCTTCTTTCAAGCATCTTGTGACACTTCCATCCCCCCACCTAACGGGGTTGCTGGATTTCTTTTGTTGTTAAGAGGATTACTGAACTGATCTCCTTTGTATAACTCAGAAGACTCTGAATAACAGGAAAAAAAAAAACCAAGAAGATGTCAAGGAAAAAGGGTACAAGCAGGGGCTGCACTTCAGAGAAGCTCACTGAGAAGGAAGGTCAAAGGACATTCTCAAGACTCATAAAGCCAAAAAGCCGGTTGAGAGCAGCAGTGCGTGGGGCACCTTGTTCAGCAGCAGGCAGAGGGCTGGACCTACATCCATCCTTCAAATGTTAATCTTTAAGCCCAAGAACTTTGGGTGAGTCAGGGCCACAGCCTGGCTAAGAGATGAGACAGCTTATCTCCAATCAGCCCTGCCTCAAAATAGCTGTCTTCCCTCGGGCAGTGACTTGTCTTCCCATCCCAGCGCAATGCACAATGATGCTGTGATCTGATTGACTGGAAAGTCAAGGAGTGTGCCTTACTCATCTTTTTGCAAAATTTGAGCCCTCTCTGAGTGGAGCAGTGCATAACTTAGCCACATTTAAGATATCTAGAATAGAAAGGAACTTACAATTTACCTGAGCTAAGTATTCATTCTACAGATGGGTAAACTGAGACCCAGGAATGTGAATGGTTGTACAAGACCACAAAGGGAACCGGGGGTTGTGCTGAGAGCTTGGATTAAAGCAGTCACTTTCTCTTGGCTATGTTCTTGTCTAAAAAATGAAACACTCATGCCCCTGGTCAGTTTTCCTTCCGTTGTTAAGGAAATCAGTTCCAGTGCTCTAAGAGTTTCCAAATCAAACTTTACAAGCAGCTCTTGTTAAACTCTCTCATTCTGAGTCTGTCAAACTTCCTCTTCTATCTTCATGATCCACACAACTTTATTTTTGAGGTTCAATATATCTGCTGTCACTGAGTTTTGGTTGTTGTTTTTTTGTTTTGTTTTTCCTGCTGCTAGCAGAGAATGTTACATTTGAGTATTTGAAATACTTAGAGAGTTGTTTCTAGGATGGGATCAAACAAAAATGCCTACTAGTCTTATCAGCTGCTCACCTCTGCCAAAGGAAATGAGTCACAGTTCAGGATTTTCCCTCCTCTCAGAGTTTGTCTGTGAAATGGCTTGGCTCAAACATTACTGGTACCACACTTCCTAACCACCATTTGCCCACTGTGCCCCCTTTGTGCAGCTTCCACACTCATTATGAGCTCCATCCCCAGCTGCCTGAGGCATACAAGGTCCAAAGAGCATTGGGGAGAAGGCTGGGGGTCCAGAAAATCTGCTGGAAACGGGGCAGAATAATGGAGGTTTAGGACATCCAAGGGCTGGAATGTGCTGATAGGAAAATGCATGTGTAGCTCTGTGCAGCTTTAAACAATTTTGTTTCAGGTTAGAACTTTGTGTCAGGGACTGAAGATAAATAATGTGCTAGGAGAAAAAAATAAATTTTAACTCCCTCTATTTCTGTGACTGTCATGTCTTAAGTGTTCCCAGTCATTACTTGCATGAGTCACTTGGCCTGAACTTACTACAGCTGTTAGGTGGAAACTGGTCCCTAGTTACTCCTCAGATGTGGGATATATCTCTTCTAGTGAAACTGCGGGACATTTCTGGAAAGACCAGGACTTTGTAATTGCCACAGGGCTGCCTACTGAGAGCTGAAGAAACAGCAGGTGCTTAATGAATTCAAGCACCATGGCCTTCTGGATAAACATCATGGTTCTTGTGCTGAAGTCAGGTCATGCCATACAGGCCCTTGAATTCATGAAACAGCAAATGAGCAAAAGTGCTATCATCCTGGGTTTGCACCCAGTGAATTACAGAGCCAGGGTTCAATGCCACATCCTCTGAAAATAAATCCAGCTTTCCCTGATACTTCTATCTGTCATAGGATAGAGACAATATTATGCAACAGATCTTCGGGTTAAAGTCAATGAGAACTGAAGTAATGTTAGTTCATGGAGGAAGGGGGCCTCACAATGTTTATGTTCTTTTAAAATGGCAATTTAACTGCTATATCCTTAACATTAGACAAGTTACACAAAATTTTTATACAATTACGTATAATTATAAAAATCTTTTTTGACAGTTCAATTGTAATTGTTTTATCAGAATAAAAACAGGTTTTTGTATAGCTGAAGAACTATAAGTCAGAGGTGAATTAATACTTAGTAAGTGAGATAAATTTCTACAAGGTAAATTAACTATCAACTCAATAGTAGAACTAGAACTTGGTCGGTAACATGTATTTTTGTGTTCTAAGGTTATGCTATGAGGAATATCAACAAGAATTTGCTAAATGCCTATTGGATATGCACTGTGGCTTGGCTGGGTTTCTAGTTTTGCCCTCAGCCAACTGTGGAACCTACGGTAGGACCTAATATTTTTGAATGCCAACCATGGAGCAGGAGCCTTGGAAGACACATTACATGTTATTAAGTTTGATCCAAATGTCAGGCTGATGATTAACAAATGAGGAATGAGGAGAAGGAGTTCATTAGTCCCCTCAACATCACACTGCTGGTACATCGCAAAAGCAGGATTTGAGCCAGATGTTGATGACCATAAGGCCCATGTTTTTCCAGCTGTAACAGAGCTTCTCACCTCAACTAAGGAGCTTTTATTTTTTTGTTGTTGTTGTTTTATTTTATTTTTAATTTAATTTTTTAATGTATTTAGTACAGAGTCTATAGGGTATACAGGGTCTCATTACATAGATTGGACTTGTAGTGATCCTCCTATTTTCAGCCTCCCAAGAGCTGGTATTACAGGTGTGTGTCACCACACCCAGTGTCAATCACCATCTCAGCAAGCCCCAGGGGGTGGGGCCAGCAGGTCGTGGGATCAAACCCCCCTGCTGTACTCTGCCTAAGCAGGCACTTTAGTCTGCTGAGCTATGTGGCTGGCCCCAGGAGCTTTTAAATAACGCTAATGCCTGTGTCTTACTTCAACCTACATACATCAAAATATCTGATGATAGAGCATGGAGTTTTTAAAACTCTGTATTAATTATAACATGAAATGAGGGCTACAAACCACTGTATCAGTTTGGCTGAGCTTCAGTTTCTTTAACTGGTAAAGTAAGTGTCCTCAGATGGACATCTCTAAGATTTTTTTCTAGCTCTTTAGTCATGAGAACTTCATAGACCCTGGATCAATTAAGCCCCAAATTGTACTTTCAGGATGCAGTGACTACTCCTGCTGCCAGATAGTAGGACTGCTTCCAACTTCTATTGAAGAGTAAGATATGAGCTGGGCATGGTGACACACATTTGTAATCCCACTACTCAGAAGGCTGAAGCAGGCAGATCAAGCTGTGAATTCAAGGCCAGCTTGAGCTATACGGTGAGTCTAAGGCCAACCTGAACTACAGAGTAAGACTCTGTCTAAAAAATAAAAAATAATAAAATAAACTAACCTATGAGTAAAGCTGTTTAAACATTCAAATATGAGACTAGAAAGTATGTAATTTTGTCATTTTAATGCTATTAAATTAACGTAACAATCATATGATATAAAAATCAGAACAAGGTCCTAAAACTCTAAGACTTCCCCTCAACAAAAGATTGCTGTCTTCCTTTCCAGGTATCACTCATAGTTGTTCGGTGAAATCTCTAATGTTCCAAACTATTTTAATGTTTCCCCTTCTGCCATCATCAGCTGAAAAGTTTTTGGAAATATTTATAATCTTTGACCCAGATGTCCTCTTTTAGCTATCTACTGCTAAGAAGGTAAGCCAAAAGCAAAGCTTTGTGGGGAGAGAGTTTCATTGTGGTAATTATACAATGTAGCGGAAACTAAACACAAGTCACATTTCTAGCAGTAGAGATGATAATTGAGTCAAATATGAGGATACTAAACAGAAAAATGTCCATCATGATTAGCATTTCCATGCAGGCTTTCCTATCATATGAAAACTATTAACACCATAGTAAGAGAAAAATGCAGGTTACAGCATAACAAAGGAAATGTAGGCATTAAATTACAAGGAGTTGAATAATTTCAACCATGTATTTATTTTTATGCAAACATAAAAAGCTAAATAATATTACAATGGTTAAGATGCCTGAAGTTGTTTCCATCAACGACCCAGCACTAAGTGTCTGCACGACAGAAAAGAGGTGACAAAGCAGGGGCTGTGTAGACCTGTGTACACAGAGCAGGAATCAGAAACCACAAAGTAGAAACGTGAGATCACAGGTAAACTGGCCTGTGGGAAGGAGTGGGGAGTAATGAAGAATTTAGAATAAAGAAAAAGCAAGTCAAGATAAGGGCAGGGCAGCTAACAAAGCCCAGAGGCCAAGGTCAGTTTTCTGCTCCTGTGAAGGGCTCTGGACAGAAGGACAGGAGGCTCCCACATGAACGAACCACCGAGGCTATTTTCCTTGTCACTATAAGACAGGACCCTCGACCTTGGGTGTGCGTAGAAGGTTCCCCAGGAAAGAAAAGAATGTGTCTCAGGAAGGACAGGGACCTGTTAGTAGCACGGTGGCTCCTTCCCCCAGAACCTGTGTGATGGACGCTGGCAACAGCTCTGTGCCAGTGCCCACAGGTGTGTCCAGGTGTCAGTCCCACCCAGACAAGGGAAGGGTCCGGTGGTGCCCAGGGGGCTCCTGGGGAATGGCGGGGAACGTGGTGGCGACAGGCATGGGGAGACAGCAGTGCACGGGTCAGCAGGTTGGGAGGCGCGGTGGACCTGTGGTCCTGGGCGGCCGCCTCTCCAGCTGCCTCAGCCTCAGCCAGGGCCAGGTGCTGCTCCTCACCCGCCCCTCGCCATCCCCGCGCCCCACCCAGTTGCTGATGTTCTTCTGTGTTTCGTTTTTCCTCATCAACACGTTGAAACTTGTCCTGTAGCAGAAAATGCTCCCGGCCCAGTATACTTCAGCTGCCCAGGTAATAGTTGCTATTTCGGTTGCCCGTCTCTTAGGAACGGCGGGTCACTGTGATGCACATTGTGTAAACCTGTCCCCAGTGGACAAGCCATTCTGCCTCTACTTCCTGCCTACTTAGCCCAGTCTGCCCTAGTCCACAGTGATCAGGATCTGATATTCTGAGAACAGTGCGGATCAGTGCCAGGCTGTGGAATACATCTGCCTCCAGCTCCCGGGCGTCCTTTCCGTGTTTTGCTCACCTTTGCAGTACTTCCGCACGTAGCATGCGTTTGCTCAGCAATGCAGGCAGCACCTGCGAGAGCGCAGGTGGGAGCTCCACTTCCTGTATTCAGGACGCGGCAGCGGGAGCATCTCATCAGGGCCCCAAGTACCAGAGACTGTGGTCAAACCCCAGAACCCTGCCCTCGACTCCCGAGGGATCTCATTGGGTGCTTTAAGGCTTGGCACACCCGGGAATGACGAGGCAATGAATTAGCAAGTGCCACGGCGGCGCTTCTTTCATTCTTGTGTCACACTCTCCCTTTAAAACTCAAAACAGGTCCCATTTTGCTGATATTGAACGGGATTTTTAAGCTTGAGAAACCAAAGTTAACTATTCCACTGGGTGTTTTGTGAAAGTAGAACTTAATCTATACCTGGATTTTTTGTTTATTTGTTTTTGTTTTAATCGATTTGAAAGTCTATTTGCAGGGGCCGGAGGTTTGATTCCCCGGTCGATGTGCCGGCCACCCATCCCCCGCTGGGGCGCCCTGAAATGACAATGAGACTGGGTGTGGTGGCGCATGCCTGTAATCCCAATTCTTGGGAGGCTATAAATAGGCAGATCACTACGAGTCCTATCTAGTAGTGAGACCCTGAACACCCTGTAGACCCCTCCCTAAAATAAAAAAAAAAAAGTCTATTTGCACAAATGCCTTTCACTTTAGTCCCTTTAGTCCAAATAGGACAAACTCGTGTTTGCCTTTCCTTTCACAGAATGCGTTTCTGCCTGCACACACATCAACTTGCTCCCTGCAAATACAGTTTTGTTAAGTGGTGCTTCCAATGCTTGTCTCTCTTTGACAGAGTCTGGCTATGTTACCTAGGCAGGCCTTGAACTCACAGTCCTGCTTCAGCTCCCAGCCAAGTGGCGGCATTGTAGGCATGTACCTGCAGGCCAAGCTTTAAAAGGCAAAGATGTTGTCAACAATGATAGCAGTACAGTACTTTGCGATTTAAAATGTTTTCTTTCCTGGAATCAAAACTATCTGTCTGGATTAGACTGCCATGGTGCTCAACAGATGCTTTCCCAGGTCACTTAACATTATACCCCTAGAAGGCGTGGTGGCGCATGCCTTTATCTCAGCACTCAGATGGCTGAGCCAGGAGGATTGTTCTGAGCTAGGGGATAGCCTGGACAACATAGTAAGTTCAAGGCTAGCCTGAATTACATGGGAAGATCCTATCTCAAAAAAAAAAAAAAAAAAAAAAAAGTATTTTTCAAGAAGATGAAGGATAGAAAAATTAGTTATCTTGGAGTCCCTGAAAATTTCCTCCAATCTGCTTTAAATAGCACATGCAATCTGTTTTAATTTTGGCATTTATTCAAGTGACATTATTTGTAAAGTACCTTACCAAACCCTACCCATAATTTCGTGCAACCCTGGCAAACGAGCTCTTTTTCCTTCTCTCTAAAAGCATATCCAATGCAAGCTATTGCTGTGTGGTGTGAGTTACTCACAAGCACTGCTCTTGTTCTTTTTTTTTTTTTTGTCTTTTTCAGACAGGGTCTTGCTATGCGGTTCAGGCTGGCCTTGAGCTCACTTTTGTAGCTCAGAGTGATCTCTTGAACTCACATCGATCCTCCTGCTTCAGCCTCCCAAGTGCTGGGATTACAGGGGTGCACCACCACACCCGGCTCCTTTTTTTTCTTGGAATAGTAACAGCTGACTCCCACATAGCACACTTTGCAGTCATAGAAACCCCACCTGGACCCAGACCCTTGGTGCAGTGCAGCTGCTCTGGGATATGCTGCGATACTGCACTGTATGAATCATTCTTAATTTCCCCTCAAGTAGTAAGTAGCACAGATCTCCTTCAAGTTCGGTTTATCAGTCAGTGAAAACTTATGTCTGTGCTATCAACCTGGAGGGAAACTTTATTTCCCTGAAATTTATTTCTTGTATCTGCCACATATAAGGAGAATTGTCTTTATAAAGGCACTCTGCTTCCCAGAAGCAACTGGGACACTTGACATAGTGGTGCTGCCTGTAACTCCAGCACTCCAGAAGCTGAGACAGGAGGATAACAAGTTCAAGACTATGTTGGGTAACATATTCAGTTAAAGCCAACCAGGACTACCTAGTAAGGTTCCGTTTCAATCAATCAGTCAATCAATCAATCAATCAAAAAGCAACAAGAGGCCAGATGTGGTGGCACACACCTATAATTCCAGCTCTCAGGAGCCTGAGCCAGCAGGATTGTTTTGAGTTTGAGGCCAACCTAGGCTATTGAGTGAATTCAAGACTAGTCTGAACTATGTAGTGAGGCTCTGTCTCAAAACACAAACAAAACAAAACAAAAAATAAACTAAAATATCTTTCTTGGGTTCCAAAGACCCTTAGAGGAAAGGCTAGTGCAGAAAAAGAGAATACATTTTGTTGAACCTTGGCTGAGTGCTAAGCAGGAGACTTTGTGCTTGACAAATCTCAGCTCACTTTTCCTGCAGGCCTCTGAGCTAGGCATATTATACCCATTTTCCAGATGAAAAATGGGCTTTGGAGGGCTAAAAGATTCATTCAAGTTACATAACTATTGTCTTAGTCATTTTGTGCTGCTGTGATAGAATACTACAGATTGGAGGACATATAAACACAAGAAATTTGCTTTAATTATTTTTCATTACAGCTTCTTTATTTTTATTTACCATGCATAATGATTACATTCATCATTGTCTCAGTTACTCTTTTCACATTGCTGGGACAAATACTTGACACCCAAAATGAAGGAAGAAATTTTTTTTTTTAGCTCACAGTCAGTGGAGGTTTCAGTCCATACTCAGCTGTCTCCAGGGCAGAGTGGCACATGGCAGAGGGCAGCAGTTCATGGTGGCAGAAAACAGCAAAACAGCAAGAGTAGCAGCAGCAATGGCAACAGAGAGCACGGCTGCCTTCCTTACATTCAGGCTATCTACCCCAGGCTGGGTGTAGCGTTCACACCCATTATCCCAGCAGCACTTACACCCATAATCCTAGCAGCACTCACACCCATCATCCCAGTGGATCATGAGTTAAACACAAATTCTGGAAATCCACCCCATGACTGCATGAGGGTTTGGGGGGACAATGAGACACAAATCATAGCAATTATATAGAATTTATACCTGTATATAATGCTTTAATTCATCCCTTTTTCCCATTTCCCTCCCCTCCTTTCAGCCCTTCCCCTCTCTCTATTTACAAAGTTCTGTTTCTATTCTTTCCCTTTCATTCTATTTTTAAAATTTCTTTCCAATTCCTTCTCTTCCCTCTTCCCCTCCCTTGTTTCCTTTCCCAATCAAACATATTCTTCCCACTTCCCAATATCTATCTTCAATTTTGTTTGTTATTTACCCTTTAGGTTTCTCATGCAAGAGAAATAATGTAATATTTAAACTTTTTTTTATATTTAAACTTTTGTGTGCTGACTTATTTCACCTAAAATTATGGCCTCGAGTTGAATCTATTTAGTTAAAAATTACTCATTTATCTTTCTTTATGGCCGAGTAGTGCTCCATTGTATAGAAATGTCATATTTTCCTTATCCATTCATCTATCATTGGGCATCTAGACTGTTTCCAAGATTTAACTATTAGAAATTGTGCTGCTATAAACATGGGCATATATACATTACTGTAGTATGATGCCTTTAACTCTCTCAGGAAGATACCTAGAAGGGGCAAAACCAGGTCAAATGAAACCTCTAGTTTAAGTTTCTTGAAGAATCTTCATCCTGACTTCCATGGTGGCTATACCAATTTACACTCCCACCACCAATAAAAAAGGGTTCATCTTGCTTTAACTTGCCCTTAACCACCCAGCAGAAAAGTTTAACCATGAGGCATAAAAGTAAAGCTAGAGTAGTATGCTGAGCTGTAAAATGCTTAAATCAACAGCTACTGACATTGCCAGTTCTGCCAATAACCCACTATGATTATGGGATATTGAACTATGTATACAACTACTTTCCCTTAGTTCAATGAAAAGAAATCTTTGTACCAATAGTGATTAGAAAAATTATCATGTCTGCATCTTTTGCTCTAAATAACTACTATAAGGACAACAATATGCATTATATCATTTATTGGGAATGCACTACTAACGTTTTTGAAATTTTCTCATTGTCATTTCTTATTAAAAGTAATAAAAAAATTTTAAAAAAGAAAAAAGGTTTGTTTTAGTCTGGCATGGAGGTGCATTCCTATAATCCCAGCACTCAGGAGGCTGAGACAGGGAGACCACCAGGAGTTTGAGTGCCTGGGCTACATAGTGAGTTCAAGGCCAGTCTAGCCTGCATAGTGAGACCCTGTCTCAAAAGGAAAAAAAGTCTATTTTTTTCCCCACAGTCTCACCAGCATTTGTTATTTGTTGATTTCTTGATGAAAGCTCTTCTTTCTGGAGTAAGATGGAATCTCAGGGTTGCCTTAGCAGGATTTTTTTGGCTGGTTCAGGCTACCTTAAGGTCAGGTCTGGTATGGCAGGTGGAGCTGGGTATCGAACTGTGGTGGTCCCCTGCACCTGACTCAGTTTGCCCAAGCAGACATTTCAAACAGCTGAGCTAACCTGAAAACCCCCACTCAGTGTTGCTTTAATTTGCATTTCTTTTTCATATATTTATCTGCTATTTGTTCTTAATCTGGGAAGTGTCTATTCATTTTGGATGCCCATTTTTGCATTGGATGTTTAAATGGGGGTTCTGTTTGCTTTTAAAATTCTTTAAACATTGTAGATGTTAGTGCCTTGTCTAAGGAACAGCTGGACAAAATATTTTCCCATTGTGTGAGTTGTCTCTTTACTCTGGTTTCTTTCATCATGCAAAAAGCTTTTTAATTTGTTGTCATCCTCATTGTTGATTATTCATAGTAGTTCTTGTGCCGTTAGGATTTTGTTCGTGAAGTCCTTGCCTACACTACATCTAGAGATTTGCTTATTCTATCTTCCAGAAAATTAAGTGTTTTTATATTTAAATCTTTGACTCATTTTGATTTTAGTGTAGTGCATGGTGAGAACTATGGATCTAGGTTTAATCTTTGGCATGGGGAAAGCCAGATTTTTCAGTAGCATTTATTATAGAGGCTATCTTCTTCCAGTGAAAGTGTTTGGCCCTTTGTCAAAGATAAGGTAGCTGAGTGTGTTTGGAGTTGCATCTTTTATTCTGTCCCATTGATCCTTGGGTCTGTTTTGTTGTTGTTGTTGTTATTATTATTATTATTTTGCCAGTACCATGCTGTTTTTATTTTTTTAATTAAAAAAAAACAAACATTTTTTTGTATTTTTTATTTTTATTTTATTTATTTTTTTGTATTATGGCCGGCTCAGCCTGCCCTCAGTTTGGGGCTGGTGTAGCATGTGGTGCCGGGGATCAAACCGCGGTCCCTGAAATTGCTTAAGCTTTCCTAAAGCAGGCATTTTAGACCACTGAACTTGGCTGAACTTTCCATTTTTGGAAAAGCCCTGGTCCCTACCTTGAACATCATTTCCTGGCTCCAGTGTAGATCCCTTGACCTGCTCACAGATCCTTCAAACCACTGGCACAGTCTTTCTAGCTTCCACCACTGGGTTTTGGACCTTTCCAGTGTAGATTCCTGAAACAGACTTGCATGAGACATTGTTGTAGGCTCTTGGCCTCCAGCTGGATTTGTGCAGGACACCGATGTAGGATTAGGCCCTCAGCAGGATTATTTGGGTCTCTAATGTGTGGACAGATCTTTTCCACTCTTCTGCATGTTTAGGGTGAACATCTTAAAATAATTATAGAAATTTTGTATCTTGCATTAAATCTACTTTCTTATAAAGCCTGTCTATGGATTAACAATGGGAGTATTGCTTTTTTTCAATTTCATTAAAGAGCTTGAGGTATACTGGGATTAGATCTTCTTAAAGCTCTTGTAGAATTCAGCAGTCACTCTGTC
>PVKN010003997.1:0-35010 GCA_004027915.1 Capromys pilorides
TGTCCAAAACTAATTGTAAAGAAAAAAATCATTAAAGCATGTACATAAAACAAAAATATTAGCTATGGAGGAGCAAAACTAAATTACATCTTAGTCCACATTGGAAAAAAAAGAGCAAGTGGGTAAGAAACTAGACTAATTAATTCAAAGGACTGAAAGCAACTCTATCCTCATTGAGTTTTATACTTAGCAAACACCTTTGAGAACTAAAAGTAAAATATTTTACTTGAAGTATTCTAATATTTCCAGATGTAACGTATAGAAAAAGACAGACACCGTAACCCACAAGGCAGGAGAAGTGCTGCACGTTCCTTGGCGGCCATTTACGTTTCACGTAACTTGGTGTGGTGTGGTTTAAGGATGTGATTTATCATATCTTCTGCTTTTTCCCATCTATTCTATGTTCTCTTTCTCCTCTTTTCTGCCTTCTGTTGGGCCAAGAAATGTTAATTTTTGCATGCTATTTCTGTTGGGTATTAGACCCAACACCTCTTCATTTTAGCAGTGGCGTTCATGTCTTAGCTCTCAGCCCCTCTCCAAGTGATATTTTGTCACTTCAGACATGGTAAGACATTGACAAGCGTGTTTCTCTCTCAGTTTTGTGCTGTTGTTGTCACACATTTCTTTGTATGTATGCTACAAACCTCACACTACATCGTTACTATGTTGGTTAAAAGTTTTTTTTTTTTTTTTGAAGTGATTTAAATGAGAGGATAAAACAGCCGCAGCTCTCTTCCCCTGTGGTTACTACCTTCAGTGTCCTTCATTCCCTCACGTAGACCCACGTTTCAGGGAAGCGCCGCCGACCTTATGCCAGAACAGCTCCACGGGCCGGGCACCACCGTGCTGCTGCTAGTGAATTCTTTCAGCCTCACCTCCGAGTGTGAAAACATCATTTTTTCTTTGCTGTCACTGTGGAAATATTTTTGCTGGGCACAGAAGTTAGCAGGTTCGTTCAAGATACCATTCCAGGGTGGGCCTGACAGCTCAGCAGACTAAAGCACCTGCTTAGGCAGAGCACAGAGAGTGGGGTTTGATCCCCAGCCTGCCATGCTGGCCTGCCCCCAGCGCACGCTGAGCCCTCAGTTGAGACTGGGCATGGTGGCACGCGCCTGTAATCCCAGCACTTGGGAGGCTAAAAACAGGAGAATCACTACGAGTCCAATCTACCCTGTAGACCCTGCCCTAAATACGGGGAAAAAAAGATACTGTTCCAACTCCTCTTTCCTTACACTGTTTTCAGGAAGGAATCTGCTAAAGACAAAAAATAAGAACAGAAATCTGTTCTTATTTTGTTCCTCTGATAATGTTTTTTTTTTGCCCCTGTGGCTGCCTTTAAGGTTTTCCCCCTATAATGTAGTTAGAACAGTATCACTACAAGGTGGCTTTGTGCAGTTGTCTTGGTGGGCTTTTTTAGGGAGGGGGTTTATAGATGTATTTGTGGGTTTTACTTGTTTTTTAAAGATCAGAATATGTTTGTTGGGGGAAAGAAAGCTTCTGTCTGAGAGAGGGACAGAAGGGGACCCAAGTGGGTTGCCCTGTGGGTTTTACTTTGCATCACACTTGTAAAGTTTTCCACTAGTACTTCTTTACACATTTTTCCCATTCCTTCTTTTTTCTCTTCACCTTTGGAGGCCCTTTATACATGTATTAGATAGGCTAAAGTGCTCTCACGGTTCGTTGATATTGTAATCATTTTATTTTATTCTGTAATCTTATTACGTTGCACTTGGATAACAATTATTGACATATCTTCATGTTCACCAACACTGCATTCTGCAATATCTAGACTGCAAGTGATCTCATCCAGTGTATTTCTGACCTCATAAATTGTGTTGTCATCTGTAGAAGCTTAATTTGTGTCTTTTTAAAAGGCTTCCATTCCCATCTTAATACATGCAGTGTTTCCTTTAGCTTTTGAAAGCATGCACAGTGCAGCTCTAACCTCTGGCGCAGTGGTCCTTGTGTACCATTCTAAATCTGTGTTGGGTCAGCGTTGGTTTTGGCCAACTGTTCCTTCTCCAGATGCGCTTCATTCTTCTTCTTCACACCTTGGCATGACTGATCGCTCTTGCCTGGATGCCAGGCATTGTGAATTTTACCAGGTGGCAGGCCGGATATTTTTGCTCTCCTGTAAATGTTCTTGAAAGCAGTCCCAGGCAGTTCAGTTACTTGAGAACAGTAGGAGTCTTTCAGGGGTTGCTTTGAAGATTTGTTAGGCAGACCAAAGCCATGTTTGGGCAGTAAGGAATTATTCCCCACTGCTAAGGCAAAGCATACCCTCACGGAACAGATTCCTTCCCGGCTGCCATAGCCACTGGGATTCCTTTCGGGTCTCCTGGGATGGGACCTTTCAGGAGATATGAAGGAGACCGTCCATGACCCAGGTGCTGGCCTTTGGAAGGGTACCAGCTTCCTGAGGGGGCTGGGTTGCATTAGGCCTCTGTCCCCAAAATCTGGACCTTGCAAAAGCTCATTCCCTACAGGGAATACACAAGGGACAGAGGCAGGAGCCTTCAACCTGAGTCTTGCCCAGGTGGCACAGCCTTTGGTTCAGCCAATAGTTGGGACTCTGCCTGGACCTGTGACCCCATCCCCCATCTTTCTCCTCAGCACAAAGATCTGCGGAGTGATTAGAAACACAAAGTCTTGGCTTCAGGCAGCTGTGAGGAAGCTCTGAGGGGTTGAGTAATGCTCTCTCCAGGCTGCTCGCGCCATTGATAGCGGCACTGCCCACGCCGCCTGCCTCCTCACTGACCTCCGTCCCTCCCTCCTGTGGAGGCTCCGTCTGGCGCCACAGTGTCTCCTACAGCTAAATCAGTCAGGCAGGGGGGCCACACAAAGGGGCTATGTGGAAGCCTCAGGAGGCCGGCCTTTGTCACCTTTGTCATCCCACACTGGCACTGAGGGTCATGCATGACACACAGAGCCTTGTCCACGGCCAGGCAGGCAAGGCCAGGGCTCTCCCTTGGGGAAGATGAAAGAGTCCGAAGACATAGAGGAAGGGACATCTGGCCAGGCCAGGCCAGGTGCTGCCCACCACGCCATACAGGAGGTGCTGTCCCTGTGCCCCTTCAGAGATGAGATGGGGCCTAGACAGCCCAAGTGCAGGCCAAATCGTCTAGCTCATAAGGGGCTAAGCCATGGTCAGAGTGAGGCCCAGCCCCAGAGCCCAGGAGCAGCTGAGCCACATGGGGACACTGCAGAATGCTGGGGGGCGCGGAGCGAGCCCTGAGCCCCAGTGGCCCGGGCCCTCCCTGCACCGGGGTGAGCAGAACCTTGCTGAGGCCTAGGGAAGGAGAGGCCTGTGGGGCTCCTGTGGCTTCCTTCTCTCTAAGGTCCTGGCTCCACCTGGCTTCCATAGAGCAGCCTCCTGGCCCAGAGTCCCAAGAGCACACATTTCCAACCCACTAGTGTTAGGGCTGCTGCTGCCTAGCCTGCTAAATACTTAATAAATGAATGGAGGGAGAGCAGGGAATCAATAAAAACAGGAGAAAAACTAGGGCCCAAACTTCACCTTATATCAGCCTGGAGAACGTCCTCTTTGGCTCGGGGTTCTAGCTTTCCCCAAGGCCACTGGGTAGCACCGGGTCACCCACCCCACCCCTCAGACTCCAACTCCCCTGCCCCATCCTCTGCGGTCTTCATTAGGCTCCTCTTGTCTGTGAGTGCTCTTATAAAACAGTTCTCTTTAGAGGTGGACTTGCTATTCTAGGAAAATCTGTCACCTCCTGGGATCTGGCACTGATACCCTCATTAACATGGCCGGGGGAGCCAGCTCTTGCCTTGTGCAGTGCTGAACCTTCAGCTTATTGTGATGAGGATTCGTCTTTCCTGGGCACTGCCGTTGAGCCAAGGGTTCCCCTCTGGAATTTTTTTGTGGACCTTGACACAGATGTGTCAAGAACTGTGAAAAGTCTGAAATTTTAGCCTACAGTGTCCCCAGTGCCGGTGTAAGCCCGGAGAGTCCTCCTAACCCCCTGCACACCTGGTCTCCTTGGGCACATCGATGTCCTTCTAAGTTTCTGTGGGCACAGCACGGTGAGGAACAGCCAGAAACCCTCAGGCATCGGAAGGCCCACTCTTTCAAAGGAGGCCACCACACCATATGGGGCCTTTGCCTTGCTGGAAAGAGACAACCTCTTTGTTGGCCTTGTCAGGAAACAAACGTGCCCCGGGCCCGTGGGAACGCTTTCTTCAAGGCCACTGACCATACAAACATTTGTGAAGAGACAGTCCTGAAGCAAAGCTACTGATGCCTTGGCTCAAAGGGCTGAGCGTAGCAAGGACCCAAGGAGAATTCTCTCCGAAACATTCATTTATATTTATCTTTTGAAAGTGCAGCTGCGCTGATCTAAGCTGTCATCCTGGCTGTAGGACCCTAGCCAAACTCCTGAACCTCTTTGGTCCTGCCGTCTGTGGCTGAATCCCTGTCTTCCAAAGTTCCCTTAGGGACTCCTTGGAGTGGGAGGAATCCCCGTCCCTGTACCTGGTGTACGTGGGCATGAAGTAGAGTGGCAAGGTGCGAGGCCACTGTATCCTGTGACCTACCCCACAGGCCGCGTGGTCCTGCCGTCTTCTGCATGTTCCCGACCTCCAGTCCCTGACCTGTCGGGTGGTGCAGAATCACCATCCTGCCCCTGAGTTGCTGGCCACTGGCTGCTGGTGAGCACCTGGGTGGCCCTGTCAGGAGGACGCAACCCAGGGACATCTGTGCTCTGAGTCGCTGCCTCCTCGCATGTCACTAGGCCCTGCCTCCTGGGATTAATAGGAGACAATGAATGCACAGTGTGTGTGGTATCCCACTCTGTGACACAGGCCCAGGAGAGCCACTGTGGAGCCAACACTGTGGTCACAGCCTCCGGAGACAGTGTGCGGCTGGGAGCACACAGGCTGCTGCTGCCCCATGGGTGGGTGAGTGCGTGGGACTGATTAGGGTGAATGGAGCAGAGCGCATGCACGGGAGCCAGAGAGCTAGCCTGCTGCAGACGGCTCTGTGCCAGCGGCCTCCCCAGTGGGTTCACTTGGCGAGGCAGCCTGAGCCTCTGCCGTCTTAGGGTCGGAGGTGGGGGAGCTGGGACCTGGGCCTCCAAAAGCCGCTCTTTGGCCCTGTAGCTCTGCACACATATTGCATTCCCTTCAGGAAGTGGGGGTGACAACTGTCTCTGAGTCCCTGGTTGGGCTCGTGCATGGCATGGCGGTGAGGTTTGAAAGTAGAGTCAGACAGACCTAGGTTTGAATCCTGACCTTGGGGCCAGCAGGAAGGCCAAGCGCTTGGTGCGGCCCCATAGGCTCTCTTATCTCATCTGCAAAGTGGGGTGGGGACTTGCTGGCCTCATGGAGTTGTGAGGATGGGACCGGCCAGGCATGGGCAGAGCCGGGTTGCTGCTGTTGCCCGCCGCGATGCTTCAGTGCTGCCGCTTTCTTGGTCTGCAAAGCAAAGGTGGAGCAGAAGGACCAGGGCCTCAGCTGCTGCACACAGAGGTGGGCACACTGCTGAAGCAGAACCCAGGACATCCCGATCTGGATTCTCTCCAGCCTCTTTCTGGCTTATGTGGCTGGGTCCTGATGTGGCTTTGCTGCCCCTCAGCTGCCACTGTTTGTGGCTAATCATTTGGGCCCCATCTGTGATGTTTAGCAAAAGCACTGGTCACTGTGCCTGGCACAGGATCCTGCCAGGTGCTCAGGATCCCTCGCCCTGCAGCTCCAAGGCTGTCAGCTAGCAGGGGTGGTGGCCTCAAAGCACAGCCCTCTTATGGCCCTGGCCAGTAGGAAGGTGCCTCAGGCACTGGGCAAGGCTTAGGCGGTGCTTAGACAGGGTCAGTGAGAGAGGGCCACTGTGGTTTGCTTGTTTGTGTCCCTCCAAGGCTCACACTGAAACTTAGTCCCCCCTGCCAGAGTGGCAAGAGTGTGGGCCTTTAGGAAGTGATCAGGCTCTGAGGGCCGCAACCTCAGGGACAGGTCAGAGCTTTGGAAGTAGCGCGAGTATAAGAGGAGGGGCTCTGGGGAGGTCGTAGGTCCCCAAGCGCGCACTGGAAGGGGAGTGTGGGACGCCAGTCTCTTCCCCTTTCTTCCTGTCCTGGCCATGAGTGCCTTTGCTCTGCTGCCCGTTTATCACCCTGATGCATTGTCCTCGGTCAGGGGCCTGGAAGCTGACCATGGACTGGAGCCTCCACAGCTGTGAGCCAGCGTGAATCCCCTTTCTAAGTTGATGATCCCAGGTATTTGTTACAGTTAGGGAAAGCTGACTGACACAACAGTTAGGCCCATAGAGGTGAAGGCTGCGGAGCTGTGGGCGTGGCCATGAGCGGCCCCCTGGCTCCTCCCTCCGGCAGGCTCCCTGCCCGCCCACCCGCCGGCTCCTTCCTCCCGGGGGCTCCTCCCTCCCCCAGGCTCTGTTCCTGCCCGCCCGCTCTCCTGCACTGTACCCACCTGCGCAGTCGGCTGGCTCCTTCCCTGCCGGGCTCTCCTGCTCCTTTGTCTGCATGCTTGCTGCCTTTTGCACTTTCTGCTGACTCACGAACACAACTCGGCTCTTGGAAATGACCGGAGCTCTTTGTGACGCTGAAAGGAAGGTCCGTGGCACCATCATTTCTACCTGCCCTCTTGCTGACGCCCAGCGCTCAGTGCCTTCGTGTTAAACGTCTTGTGTCTGTTGGCCAGTTTAAAGTAATGCATCTTCTGTGGCCTCCCAGAGAATTTTCCCCAGGCTTCATGTGGAGATCTCTAACAAAGCTCTGATTCTGCATCCAGCTGGAGAATATTTTCAAGCAAATCCAGATGCATCACAACGACTTTCAGAGAGCTTTGAAGCTAACAAGGAGATTTTCCCACACAGCTGGTTACTCAGGTGTGTGGTAGAGATTAATAAGCAACACAGGAAAATGGTTCTGTGCCTCCAGACTTCTGGTCCCGCCCATGCCCTCCCTAGGAAAGCTTTGGGGATGAGGTGCAGCAGCCACCTGGGCTCAGGCCCACGTGACCCATTGGGCAGGACAGAAGCAAACGGGGACCGGGAAGGACAGGTCTTCCCATGATTCCACCGTCTGGCCCAGCCCAGAGGTGCTGCAGCTGATGCTTTGCTGTGGGACGGCCCACAGAGCCCCAGGAGCTCCCGTGCTCGCCCTAGAAGGCCCCAGCTCCTGAGTGTGCCTGCGCAGCTGACAAGGGACCTCCAACTACCCGGCTGTCTGGCTTCCCTGGAACACCAGATGTGCAACCTGTGCAGACGGCTTTGCAAGCGTAGTGAGTGGAGAGACTACAGGACGTGGTCTGTGCTGAGCTCTCGCTAAGAGCCGGGCACCGCCCTCAGCATGGGGACTAGGAAAGGCTCTCATCATTTCCCTTCTACAGATGAGGAAACAGGGTGATGCCTCCTGCCCAGGTTGCACAAGGATCGACTCTCGCTGTCAGCCACTGCACCATACTTAGCGTTCAGACCACCACAGCTTTCTGGAGCAGACCCCACAGGGGACCCCAATGGGGCAGGGACTTCCTTGACATGGAAACACACATGTCCCCATGTCCTCACTCACCAATGCAGCCCTTCATGCAACTCCTCCCTGGCTGCACCACTGCAGGCACCGCTGGGCTGGCGAAGAGGGCTCCTGCTGTCTCCTGACACACTTGCCGTGGCCTGGCGACAGGGAACTTCCTCTGCTCCCCAGTCCACAAGATAAAGTACCAGGTCCTTGGGCCACCACGCTGGTCCCAGGAGAAGCGCTGGGGCTCCAGGCCCTGGGCTCCCAACACACCTTTCCAGCCCCACACCACGCATTTTCAACATTTGAGTCCAGACTCTCAGCGCTTTGTCCTCAGAATGCCCCTGCCCTCCCCATGGGCAGGCTCAGGGCTCCACTCCTATGAGGCTAAGATGCAGCCCTTTCTTCCCCTAGGGCAGCCAGGAAGCAGAAGGAGCCAGATAGCCTGTGCAGGAGCCCCTCTCCCTCCCTTGGTGCCATCCGGGTCCCCATCTGTGGATGGTGCTGCCCTACCTTGAGTGAGTCCCCCTTTGCTGTCCCATGTGACAGTCCTGTCTGGAAACCCCTCATAGACACCCCCAGAAGTGTACTTTCCTGATTCCCAAGATGTTTCTCAATCCAGTTAAACTGACAACCAAAATTAATCATCCTAATCGGAGTACACAAGACCCAGCTTCTGACCCCTACCTGGACTGGACAAGTTGGGGGCTGTTATGAGCAGTGAGCAGTCACTGGTCCGCTAGGGGGTGTGAGTGCAGCTATCCCATTTGCTTTTCCATGGCACTGGTTAACCACAGCGTAACCAGGACACACCAATGCAACCTTCGCCATACCTGCCTCAGCAGAAGCCCGCTGCTCTCTCCCTGGCCCTTGAGGGAACAATTATTTCAACACCTTGCCTTTTTTCTCGGTCATCACAGTCTGCTTTAATAAGATGTTAATCAAACTCCGGCGGCTCCAGGCGTGCATTTGAAGTCGGAGCCCTGCAAGCACGCGTAGCGCCATTCACAGGCCTGCTGTGTGCACCTGTCCACCCTGAACCCTCCTGCAGTCCAGTAGCTGGGATGTCGCCCTCAGGTCAGGTAAAGAAGTGAACAGAGGGCAGCCAGTGCACCTGTGCACAGCCCAGAGGGCTCAGGGCCCGGCTTTGCACCCCACTTCTACTTCCCTCTGCACCCTAAGAAGAGCGCTGCACTCTGCAAGGGCTCCCAGTTAATCAAGGAAGCAAGCCAGAGCCACGGCCCCTCGGATCTTTGTTTTGCTGATTAATCCACTCCTCTGTTCTCTGCCTGTTGGAAAAGCTGAGGCGGAGTTTCCAGGCACCCACGCGTTGGGAACACCAGCGCTGTCTTTTCCAGTGGGAAGGGAAAACTGTTCCTCTTCTCAGGAAAATCTCCCTGCCTTGCCCACCGCAGGCTGTGGTGCTACTCCTGTCCTCGGGAGGCCTCTGCTGAGTCCCATTCCCCACAGACCCACCCGGGCCCTGCCCCACTCACCTCAAAGCTCCGGTCCTTGTGCTGCCCTCTCCCCTGATCAGTCAGGCACTCCTTCCTGGTGTCTTTCCTCCTCTGCACCCTAAATCCACTCAGAGAGCACAGGAGCTCCTTTCCAGGATAACGTTCTCCCTGGAGGCAGGCACTGGGGGCGGCAGCAGCAGGTGGTTCGACATTGTCCAGAGAATCCACAGACACTTACCGAGTGCCTGCTGCGCGCACAAGGCCCAGAGGACCAGAGGCAGCAGCACGCAGCCCGCGCTGTAGAGTCGCAGAGGGTGCGTGTGAGACCACGCAAAAGGAAAAGAGGAGGACCTTACCACCTAAAAAGATGCATCGTTTCATCAGATGTGAAACATCTGGCAGGTGGACTGGAGGGGAGAATAAAAAACATAACAAGTTACTCCTCTGAAAGCCCTTCTGCCCACCAGGACAGGCCGGTGGCTTTGTTCTGAGAAGTGATTAAAGTCCATCCCCGTTGGCTTGCCTTTGCGGCAGGCCCCTTCTCCACAGTGGAGTCCAGGTCTGACTGCGCGGTCAGCCCAGGAGGGCAGGTGGCACTGAGACACCTCGGGATGCCAGCCTGGTGTCACAGGCCAGCTCGCTTTCCCGGATCGCAGAACCCCTACAGCTCCTTGCTGCCTTCCAACCCACATGGATTTGCAGAAATTACAGCGAGGGAGGCCACAGGTGTCTCAAGCCGGCTCAGCCCAGCAGGGCAGCCACCTCCTTGCTGTGGGCGGATGCTTCGGATTCCCTGGGTGCAGCCAGGGTGGTGGGAGGAGGCACTGGGGTGAAGGACGGTTCTGTAGTTTTGTTGTGTACCCCGTGGGGAGTCGACTTTCTGTCTCATGTCCTGATTGTTCTTGAAAATGATTTTGCAGTAGAGGAAGGGAGGATAGAAAATAATACAGAGGCTGCTGCTTAAGGAGGTGGAGCTCCTGGGGATGCCTCTATCCCAGCGGACTTGTGGAATACCTCCATTTCCGGTTCATTTCTTTTGTTCTCTTCACTCTTCCTCTGCCCTCCTCCCTCCTGCTCCTTCTCCTTCTCCTTCTCCTCTTCCAAGCAGGGATCACATGCTGCCTGCCTCTGCCTTCCCTGCTGTCCCCTAGGGCTGAGGGATAATGTTAGTAAATGTCTGTCACTTGGATTTCTTTTTTTTCTTTTCTTGTGGGACTGGAAATTGAACTTAGGTCCTTGTGTTTGCCAAGCAAGCGCTTATTCTACTGAGCTATCTCTCCAGTCCCTTTAAAGAAAGAGGACAGAACCTCTACATTTGTACACTATATTCCCATGTTCTTTGTTTTGTTTTCAAATTATGGCCGGCTCAGCCTGCTGTGGTGTAGCATGTGGTGCTGGGGATTGAACCACCATCCCTGCGGTTGCCTAAGCTTGCCTAACAGGCACTTTAGACCACTGAACCATCTTGCTGGCCATGTCACTTGGCATAGGAATGAGCACCCAACCTGTCAGTCTCCCACCCCTCGCCTGCGCCCCAAGACTATTCCATTCAGGGAAAGGCAGTCTCAGATGACAGTCTCATAGTGGCTTGGTTCCTACACTGCAGGTGGTCACTGCAGGCGGTCACTGCAGGCCGCCCTGGAGTTCAGAGGGGTAGAGCAGGTGCCAGCCCAGGGCATCCTTTGCCAGCTCTTCCCTAAGAGAAAACTTCGGAACTCACCCATTGTCTTGTTTGCTAAGCTGCTGATGCCCGGAGAAGTGGGCGTGGATGCCTCCTTCATGTGCCTCCCGGGAAGTCTGGTCAGCTCCCTGTCCACAAGAGGCCAAGGCCATGACCGCCTATTTGTGGTCAGAGCCACCTCAAGGTGAAGCTGGTCTTGGTTCTTTCTCTCCTCAGCCAGTCTCTTCTAAGACACTGTGTGTGACTCTGGGATCCTCCTGGGCCCCAGGTTCTCATGGTGGACCTTGAGCTACACTAGGGGCCCCATCCTGGGGGCTTGGACCACCACCACCTCACATTCCTGTCTTGCCAGGGCAAATGTTTGTTTCCTCCCTGGTAATCAAAGATGATGCACTGTGGAGGCAGCATTTTCCCCTACTGCGTTGTGCTGAGTTACCATGGTAGCTCAAAAGGAATGCTTTTTTCTCTTAATTCTGTTATATTCTCAAATTTTCCAAAAATACTTTTGTTTTTCTGGGTCCATCTGTGGTCTAGGCCTGTTGGGCTGTCCGAGCTGCCTCCTGCATGTGTGGACTGCGCCTGATGGCTCCATTCACAGCAATCAATGAAGTAAACAGTTTTAATATACAATGTTCTTAGCACCTACCTTGGGCAAGTAGATGTGCTAGGCCCTGGGGTTAGAAGAGAAATTACACTTGGCCTGTGTTCTTAAAGAATCTGCAGTTCCCTTAGAGGAGGAGGAGAGGAAGAGAATGGAGAGAAGGAAGACAGGAGGGTGGATGCCATCAAAGTAGGAAATATGTGTGCATTAAAATGTCACAAACTCCTAATTTATACAATTAATATGCATTAACAATTGCAAGACAAGTTCAAGGTCCCTAAGAAAACAAATACATAGTGCCAGCTAATTATAAAGTCATATAGCAACATAACATAATGTAATCAATATAGCGTAATATAATTGAATAAGAACTATTTTGTCAGTGATTTTTTTTCTCTCATGACTTCATTCTGCATATGTGGTTATCATTGAATCTCTGTCTTCATTTCTTAAGGTAGTGCTTAGGTTATAGAGCTGAGATCTTTTGTCTTCTCTGATACATTTCATACAAACAACCTTACGCTAAGCACTGCTTTTGGTGCATCAAAGTTTCTTTGATAACTGGCATTTTCATTCTTCTCAGTTCAAAGTATTTCTACTTTCTCTTGAGACTTTGCCTTTGACTCTTGGCTAGTATAGAAGTATGTAGTTGAACTTCCAAGTGTGGGGAGATTTCCCCATCTCTGTTATGTCCCCTAGCTTAATGATGTCATCGTAATTCTGTTGGCCTTGCTAAGATTTGCTTCTCGGCCCTGGCTATGGTTTGTCTTGGTGAATGAGCTGTGGGTGCCTGAGAAGAAGGCTATTCTGCCAGGTGCAGGCGTCAGCAGCGACCCTCACCGCCGTGGTCTCAGGGCCTCCAGGCCTCCTGCATCTCTGCTCATTCTCCAGTTCTGTTACCAAGGGCGGAGAGCTGAAGTGCGATACATTTGGACGTAAGAGGCTGGGTATGTGGGCTGAACGAGATCCTCCAAAACTCCTGTGTTGCCGGGAGAGGTGGCACACACCTGTAATCTCAGTACACCTGAGGCTGAGGCAGGAGGATTGTGAGTTTGAGGCCAGCCTGATCTCTGTGAGGTCAATGCAAGCACGAACTGAATCGCAACATCCTGTCTCAAAACAAACAAAAGCACACCAAAACTCAAACAGTGAAGTCTTAACCCCCAGCGCCTCCTGATGTGACTGCAGATAGGGCGTTCAGGGGGTGAGTGAGCTAAAATGAGGTCTCCCGGGTGGACCCTAGTCCAGATATGACCTGGGTCCCTGTAGGAAGTGGGAACTTGGACACAGGCGCACACCAAGGAGAGAAGCTATGACGAGACCGATGGAGAAGATGGCCACCTGCCCCCAGGGGCTGAGCCCTGGAGTAGATTCCCCTCTGGACCCCCAAGGAGTGGGTTTGCTCCTGTGCCTGAGGGCTCTAGTTCCTGCATCCTCACCGCCACTGCAGGCAGTGGGGATCCCACAGGGGGCAGGGGGATCCCCTCAAACTCCCAGCTCTCGGGAGTCCCTTCACTCCTCCCATCTAGAAGGGCTCTGTCCTGGAGCTCCTGCCTTTTGGGGTGATAAAAGTAGAGTCCAGGAGCCAACCTGCCAAGATGCCACCTTCGATTCCCTTGCCAGACTGCCCCGCCCTCTGCTTCAAAGCTTACGTGCTTATTTCATTGCGCGCGCACACACACACACACACACACACACACACACACACGCACTCACGCACGCATGCACCCAGCAGACCCTGCTGGTGGGGCAGCCTCTGATTGTGACACGCTGCTCTGCCTGCTTCCCAGGCGCCTTGGGCCGGGTTCCTCCTCTGACCAGAGCCCAGCTCTTGCTTAAATCTTCCTAAGCTCCGTATGGCAGACTCAAGACTGGCCTCTTGCTTCCCAGTGGCATGATTTTGCTGTTCGAAGTACTTTGAGTTTAGATCCATTTTACAAAGGAGGAAAGTATCCATAGAAACCAGACAGTAGGAAGCAACCTGAGACAGATGGTTTGGAGCAGTGCTCGGCGGCCCCATCTCAGCACGAGCAGGAGGTGCAGGACTTGTCCATTAGCAAGTTCAAGCAGAGGAGTATGTGATGAAGAACCAGTCCGGCGGAGAGCACGCCCTAGAAATGTCTGCTCCTGCCTCCCTGGCTTTTGATTAAGCAGCAGGAGAAGGGACCCATGGTAATATGCTCAGTGCTGCCTGACTGCAAGCGTAACAGAAGAGACAAATATTAGTAGTCATTAAATGAATATGGGGTCCTGTTTTCAGTTACTATAATGAAGAGTGGAGGCTGGGAACTTTATAAAGAGAAGAGGTTATTTAGATCGCAGTGTTGGAGGCGGAAATCCACACAGCACGGTGCCAGCTCCTGTAGGGCCCTTGTCTGTCTCCCATCTGGGTGGAGGGCACCATGGTGGGACGCATGTGACAGGAAGGGGCTACATCATGAGACAGACAGCCAGAGGTCCAGGAGGGGCTGCCTCACTCCCTTCCAGCAGTCCTCCCAGGAGCCCACTGGGATCTCAGGAGAGCGACGGGTTCCTTCTGGGGGCAGCGCCTCTGCAGCCTTCTGCTGGCTGCCCCCCCCATCACCGCCCTGAAGTGCTGGCTTCCCACACTTGTGCCTCGGAGGGTGATCCCCATCTGACTGCCAAGGCCTAGGCAATACTAAGGAGGTGCATGTCATCCCCACTGCTCATGGGAAGGAAATTAGGCCACCCCACGCGTTGAAGCAAGATTCACCCCCAAGTCTTTCTCACATGCAGCCCACCCTGGCCCCCCACATTCAGGCGCAGCAGAATCAATGCAGTATAAGCTGCACTTTCCAACTACTCCACACTCACTGCAGCTGGGGGGCTGGGGTGTTGGGTTGGGGTGTGAGAGGGCTGGCACAGTGGGTCCCGCCCGCTGCTGGGCACAGCATGGGGCACCCCGCTGATTCCACAGCCCTGGCTTTCCCTGTCACCTTTTTGTCTGTTAAGAAGGGGCCAAGAGAGCTTGTGGGGAGCAGGCCATAGCCTTGACCTCACGGGAGTCCTCTGCCCAGTGGGACATGAGTGTCCTTCGTGGGGCAGGCCTGCTGGGGCTGGTGGGGTGCTGTGCTCACGGAGGCACTGAGCGCACCCAGGAGGGAACCGAGAGCATGGGGGAGGAGCAGAGGATTCAGGCACCAGTGTGGGCCCCGGGAAGGAGGCTCCATCTGGGGTGCTACCTCCCCTAGGGGATGTGGGTGGAAAAACTCTCACCCTCTTCTGCCCCAGGAAGGATGGCAGTGGTTGGGCCCAGAGATCTTCCCAGGAAGGAGCCCCCATGGAATCCATGGAGGCGCCAGTCTGGAAGCCCCTGCTGGGGCCAGTGAGGAAGGACCAGGGTGTCTCGGGCCTTCCTTCCCGAAGTCCAGCGGCCCACAAGGGTGCCGCTTCCTCGATGGCCTCCTGCACACAGCACTGCCTCAGCCTCCCCCAGGAGGCCTCCATGGTGCGGGCCAGAGACACCAGGAAGTGACCTGGAGAGGGGAGGTTCCCTCCTAGAGTGAAGTCCCCCACAGCCCCAGAAAACTGGGAGAATCATTTATCTGGCCAGAGACATGTATTAGGCTCCTGGACAAGGTGCGAGGAATCCCATAGCAGCCAAGAAGCCTGCTCCTGCCCAGGTGCCTGGGGGGCTGTGTGTGGGGCAGGCCCGGCTTCAGTGAGCAGGGCCTGAGGAGGTGCCGGGCTACTGCTGGCTGCAGCCTCCAGGCCCCTGCTGGGCGCAGTGCACACAGCCTGGCTTTCCTCTGCACCCACCCAGCAGGCTAGCCTGTGCCCCAGGCGTCTTACCGTGTCTGACCCACACCGCCAACGTGGGGCCCAAGCAAGGCCCCAGATCTCACCCAGGTCAATATTCAGCCCTTGTTTAGCACACACGTATTCTCCCCCAACTCACACCCCAGCTCACAAAGTACAACTTAGGGTTTTATGACTTTACCAGGTGTCTTAGTTACTCTTCTCTTGTTTCTGGGACAAATATCTGACACCCAAAATGAAGGAAAAAAAGGTTTATTCAGCTCACAGCTCCTGGAGGTTTCAATCCATACTTGGCTGGCTCCAAGGCTGAGTGGCACAGGGCAAAGAGCACCCAGTTCATGGTGGCAAAACAGCAACAATCGCAACAGGCCAACAACAGTAACAGAGAGAGTCTGTCTCTGTCTCTCTTATATTACATTCAGGCTCTCTGCCTCAGGGTATCTACCTGAGGGCCACATCCATTCTCCCAGCAATACTCAGACCCATAATCCCATCCTTGCATCACCCATAATCCCAGTAGATCATGAGTTAATCTCAAACTCTAGAAGTCCCTGCCCCATGACTGCGTGAGGCTTTGCCGGGACAACTAGACCCAAACCATATGGGTGCAAAAGTGGTATGCAGTTAGCAGTCAGGGGCCTTTGGATTTTGGATTTGGCTCCTTCCAGGTTAATAACCTGTAGCCCCTGTGGGCCCGTGGCCATCCAGCTGGGCCTCCCGGCACTGACCTGCTACCCTGCCTGACCTTGGTTAGGCAGGGTGCAGTTGGTGCAGGGCCTATGCTATTTTCAACCTAGATGTCTTCGTCAGTCCAGGAGCAGCTGTAATCTATTACACTCTTCTTTATAGCTGTCACAATATTCTCCAATATAGCGAAACAACCGTAATTTAAGTGTTCCCATATATGCTGTGCTACACATGTTACAAGTACAGGTACGTCAGTGCTTGAGCTCACCTGAAGCCGGCAGCTTCCCTCAGCAGGGCCGGCCTGTCCCAGGCTCCCCCTCGTGGCCTCTTCGAGTCACTACACCCCGCGTTCCACCAGAGGGCAGAGCAGTATTAGAAGTAAAATTGCTGAGCTCCTGCTAGAGAGCCCATGGGAAGTTGCTCTTAGCTGAAGCAGGTGCTCGTTGACCCCATAGTGGTCATTCTTTATCAAGAGGCCCCTGGGACTTGGTGACAGTCAGGCATGGAGCCAGCTCAGCAGGCCACTCAGTGCCCCAACAGTTCCGGTGCGGGGTGAACACAGCTAGAAGTGCTTAGGCAGACACACGAGGCTCCAGCCTCGACTCCAGCACAGCTTAGCACTGCAACCTTGACCTCAGCTTATGATTCTGTAAAATGAGTACAGCAGTCCCCTCCACCAGGATAGCTGAATGGTTAAATGGATGTTTTAATAGCATCCTGGTAGCAGAGTGGTCTGTGAATGGTCAGCACGTCGGTGCTCCAGGGAAGGCAGAACTGTTTCCTGTTCCTTCATTCAGGTCCTATTCCAGAGAAGCATTTAGCGTGGAATGAAGAGTTGCCGGGTACACCCTGCAGGCAAATGCACGCCCACCTTTTACCTCTGGGGAGGGCCTTGCAGGGCCTGGGGAGCGCCACCCTGGCTCCTGGGCTGGAGCAGGAAGGGCCCTTTATGCGATCATGCCACGGTGCCCTGGGCACCGTGCCCTCCTCCCCACTGCAGACTGGGCAGCAGGAGGCCTTTAAAACAGTGGTGGGAGCTGTGATTCCTGGAGGTGAACATGGGCTGCGAGGGGCTGGGCTTGTGGCTTGGAGCAGAAATTAGAATCGCTCTCTTGGGGGAGTTTGTTCCTGCATCAGACACTCAAGTGCCACCCCGTGGAGTCAGACGTTGTGTATGTGGGAGGCCACTCTTGTCGATAAAAATGTGTGTGCCAGAATCTATGTGCATGAGACGGGCGTGCAAGGGTGCTTCTCACGGCATGACTAATAGGCAACAGCGGAGATTCCCAACCTCAACTCCAGGGAGAAAGCTGCATCATCCATACCTACACGAGGACGTTGTGTTTACAGTCAAGCACTGCACACCTCAGGTGGCTTGGTGGAGTTTCATCTATAGCGTTATAAGACCGAGTGTTTAAGTGAGGCCTCCCCCTCTCTCCTTCTCCTCTCTCCCTCCCTCAGACAGAAAACAGAAAAGAAAATATAATAAAACAGTAATCTTGATGTTATGCTGATCATGGTCCTCATTTTTTCCTCATTGTCTTTTACGTTTTCTCAGAGTTCTATTCCCATCATAGATTACTTTTTAAATTAGAAGAAGAAAGACACTTACTGCGCTTTTGCCCTGAGAGGGCCTGGTGTGGGGGTGTGGGCTGTGCCCCCCATGTCACCAGCCAGCTGCAGAGGAACTACTTAAGCTGTCTGCTGTGGAGCGGATTACCCACCACCAGTCCCCCAAAGCCAAGGCCCGTCACTCGGCCGGTCTGGTTCCCCAGGGCCTCTGCTGCTGCTCTGGCCCTGGGTGACTCTCTCTGTCCTCCCCACAGCTGCCCATGATGGGAGGAGCGTTCATGGACTCGCCCAACGAGGACTTCAGCACCGAGTACTCCCTGTTCAACTCCTCTGCCAATGTCCACGCGGCCTCCAACGGCCAGGGCCAGCCTGAGGAGCCTCCCCGGTCCTCCAACGACGCCGTCCTGCTGTGGATCGCCATCATAGCAACGCTGGGCAACATCGTGGTGGTTGGGGTGGTGTACGCCTTCACCTTCTGAGGACATGACCCCTGGCCACTCCAGGATGGCCCCCCTGTGCTGGGCTGAGGCTTTCCTTGTGGCTCTGGCTTGCCATTGGCCTTTGGCTGCTCCCAGGTTGTAGAACTAGGAGTTCTAACCTCCTGAGTGGGCTGTCCATGGACAGCAGCCATGCAGCTGGAACCCCCGGCCCCAGGTCCTGATTTCAAATATTCTGTAACATAGTTGAGTGGATTCCGGAAACATGCCAGCCTGGAGACTCCACCCCCGGAGGCATGGTGGGACAAGGCCTCCAAAGCACTGGCTGGGGAGTACTTGAAATGGTGGCCCCAGAACCCCAGACCAGGAGGAGCAGCCCAGCAGGGTTAAAACACGGACATGGCTTGGTGACCACTTGCTAGCAGTAAAAATCACTTGTGTTCTTGGTTTTATGCAAACTCCTCGAAGTGGTGTGTGGGGGCAGGAGCAGGGACAGGGACAGCCCTGAGAACTGTGGTGGCCCCAGCCTACTCTTGGTTTCATGCCCAGCCCCTTCTAATATTAATGCTGATCTTGGAGGGCCACAGATGGTTCCTAGTAGGACTTAGAAATGATGCTTTGTCACCTGACTCCCTGTGGGATTCAAGCACATCAGGAAACATAGGGGTGGGTGGAGTTGCCAGTAGTGAGGGGTGTGGGTGGTTGGTAGGGGCTTTTTTATGTAGAGATAGAGGTGCTGATCTTTTTAAGCAGAGGAAAAGATGCCTTTGACAGTGAGGCCTGCCAGGCCGCCAGCTCTTCAGCCAGGCCGCCAGCTCCTCAGCTATGCTTCCTTCCCAGAAGAGTCACAGAATGAGTCTTCATGCCCAGTTACTGCATGGACGACGCGTTATCTGCCTGTGCTCCCAAGGTTGGTGATTGGAAGAGGACAGAGGAGCCTCCATCCTCTCATTCTCCAGCAGGCGTGGCTGTCATGGGCAAGTCCCTGCCTTGGCAGGTGTGGCAGAAAGATGCGTGTCCTATGGTAACATGTGTGTGCAGGGGCTCTGGAAGTGGGTGCAAGCCGGGCAGGTCACCCAGCGCTTGCATTTCAGACGTGGTTCTGATGAGCTGTGCACGGTCCCGCAGCTCTGAAGGTGCTTCTGCCCACCCCGTTTCCTTAAGCTCTTACAATGTGGCATCTAGGGATCCCTGCCAACAGGGCAGCTCTGCACCCAGACTGGAGCAGGGCAGCACTTCCCACAGCAGCAGCTTGGGAGGAGAGGTCTCGGCCCCGTGCCCCCGCATCTTGGGAGGAGAGTGCACTCAGTGACCGCAACAGGTGCCTCCCTTGCCCAGAGGCAGCCGCTGGGAGCTGCGAGCCAGTAGGATTGCCAGCCCGGCCTCCAGACAGTGTCTGATGGCTGCCGACGCCTACCGGCTACATCTGTGCCCCAGCCACACATCCATCCACAAACGCACCCCTAAGGCAAGGTCGTGAGTGCAGAGCCAGGTGACGCTGTCAGCCAGGGGATGGGGAGCCTGCGCCATCCACGGGCTGAGCTGTTGGCCCTGGGTGCCTTCTTGGAGCCCTTCGAAGTGAGACTCCCCTGACTAGGATGTTCTTAGACGGGTGTCAGGCTGAGGGCAGCTGAGGAGCCAGGCATGGGGGAGGCTTCAGCTCTTCAAGGTTGCTCCAGCAGAGCACCCCTGGACCCTGGTCCTAAGCTGGCCTGTGCCCTGCAGAGCAGCAGGTTGCAGTTTAGTCCCAGTCCCTACCTCCTGTGCTTTCCTGATCTGCTTTCCCCACCACCACAAATTTCTGGACCCTCCAGCTGCCCCTGCAGGGCTCCATCTTGGCTCTAGAGCAAGGGAGAAGTGGAGATCTGGCCTTGCACTGCAGTGTCACACCCAGGTACTGGGCTAGAGTCCCAGGCCCATCCTCTGTCCTGACACTGCCCCAGTACACAGGCCCCACCAGGATCAGAGGAAAAAGTCAGTTTCCAGAGGCCACTCAGCAGCAAGGAAGGAGCTTGGCGCCTGGGCTCTGCAGCCATTGATGACATCCTGCCTTTTGTGGCTGTGTGGCTCCGCCAGGGCCTGATCTCCAGAGGCCATTTCCTGAGGGGCCACTTCGTGCTGGCCTGGGCCACTCTGGTCCCCATGGGTCCCTGATATTTTCAGGGCAGGATGTGGGGCCCGGGCTGCTTCTCTCTCTGCCCAGGCTCTCCTACCCCTTAGGGCTCACCACTTAGGCCTCCCCAGGCTGCAGTGAGCTTCCAAGGGCCTGGTTTCCTTGGGATGTGTGCAGATAGGACCCTTGCTGAGACCCACACAGCCTTTCTCTGAACCTCAGGCTTTCTTGGGCAGGGGACATGTGTCCTCTTTTTTCAGACCCCAGCCAGGGCCCTGTCTGCCTCTTGCCTGGGTGGGGCAGATCCTAGCCCTCCTGATGTAAGGTCACTGTTGAGGAAGATAGGGGGTTTTTGCTTTTGAGCTGGTTCTCAGAGAAAGGCCTGCATTTGCTGGAGGGCTGAGAAGACAGGGAGACTGCTTCCCTCCCCTCTCCAGAGAGGCCCGGATGTCCACGCAGAAGTCCCCAAGTCCCAGAGAGCAGGCAGGGAGGACAGGCTAGCACCAGGCAGCTGTGACCACAGGCCAGCTTCCAGCCTATGTTAAGTGATGTGCTGGGACCTTGGCCAGATCGCATCAGCATGCATCAGGGCCCGTCCCCACAGCCTGGGGCTGGGCCACACGTTCCTGATCCCTCCCCACAGAGGATCTGCTCTTCTTGCACGTGTGGGTCCCACATTGTGAGCAGAGCTGTCGCGGGCTGCTGTTCCCCATGCCTGATTTGCACATTTTCCTTGTGTCGAGTGCTCTGTGCAAATCTCCTGAGTCCCCCAAATCTCCCTGGGGGCAGGTGTGAGGTGCAGGGTATCCACCTGACTTTTCCCATTTTTCTGTCAAGAAATCTGAAGCCAGGCCCTCAGCCAGAGAGCCTACAGAGAAGAAGCCAGGACCCAGCCACCGCCGGGTGGGCACTGCCCTGAGCTCCCTGTGCCCACAGCTCTGAGATAAGCCCTCAGCCGGGCTGCCTGGGACAGCATTTCAGAGGCTACGGCCTGGGCTTGGTCCCAGAGCGCATGCAGCCGGGTTGCCAGTATCAAGTGTGAGTGCGGGAAGGGCCAGCAGCTGTGCTGTGCACTTAGTCGTGGGTCTCACAGCAGATGGGCTTAGGGAACACCTGACTGGAACCACCAGAAGCTCCACAGCAAGCCAGGACTGAGATGGGATCGTACTGTCTGCCAGCTGGCCCCAGACCCCCTGGCTGCACCCTGCAGATGTCCATTGATGGCAAGTCCCCGGGGCTGGGCTGCATGGTGTGCTGGAGAGGCCCAGGGGCCTGCGGCCCGGAAGAACTACAGACGTCAGAGTCGTCCATAGTCACCCATGCCGACCTCTCCTGTCCCAGCGTGCCCCTCAGGCCTTGCCCAAGGCCACTCAGAGAGGCAGAGGATGGGGCAGGTGGGCTGTGCACCGTAAATCAGAGGCAGGGAGCTCCGTGTGGCCACCTAGCCTCTGGGTCCCCTGTGCTTGGCTCCCCAGCAGTCTTGCTGTCAGTAGCTTTGTGAGCCAGAGAGTTGGCATTTACAGTTCCAAGCATTCACCTGGAAATGGCACTCTCCATGAGTCTGACACAGCTCGATAAGCCGGCAGGAGGGTGCTTCAACCACGAACCTTGAGGGAACTGAGTCTGGAGGAGGCATGGAGGGAGACTAGGCTGAGCTGAGAGCAGAGGAACAGGATCGTGGGCCCAGGGCTTCTAACTACAAAGGTTCTGAAGCCGACTCCCTGTGGTTCCCAGTTGCCGGCCCTTCTGTCTGCCAGGAGACAATGGCCATGTCTAGAGGCCATTGTGCCGCCACAACTGGGAGGAACACTAGTGACACCTGGTGGGTGGAGGCCAGGGCTGCTTGTTGAACTCGTAAGGCACAGTCAAACCCCCAGGACAGAGAATGGTCCAGCCCCCAAAACCCAGTCGTGCCAGAGTTAAGAAAGCCTGTACTGGGTGGTACTGTCTCTGATTTCAAAATTATGGATTTCCCCAAAGCTTCACTCTTCCTGATCTGTGAGTCACTGCATAAATCAGAGCCTTTCTGAGCATCAGCAGGGGGTCATGGCTGCTGCCCAGGTTCACGGAATTCCAGTGAGGAGCCCGGATCTAGAATCCCACCTGACTCTGATCCCATGCTCTGGGGCTTTCTGACGGATCCCAGACAGGAAGCTGAATGCTCCACAAAGTGGGTGGGCTGCCCAGGCTGTGTCTGCCCCATAGAGAGGAGTCTCTGGGGAACATCCGGGGACTGGTCCTCATCAGCACCTCCAGGAGCCTGGCTGAGGGGGAGCAGGGATAGGGACCAGCTGTTGGACAAATCTGTGTTTTCTTTCCACCTGCCCCACCCTATTCCTCAGCTGAAGGCATTCTAAGTACTCTTTCTACAGTTTCAACTTTTACAGAATCCTTATTCTTGCAACTTGCCAACTGCATATAACAACTCTCCATGCTGAGAGAATCAGAAATGTTTCTATGTCTTACTAACGTTTTCAGAATCGACTTGTAAACATACATGGTTTCCTTGATATAAAAGTATTTTAACTCTTCTTGTAGGCCTTTGATGCGAGGCACCTGGCTTCCCCATGTGCCCGCCGGCTTTTCCTACAGTGAGAAGGCGCTTAATGTGGGACTTCAGTGTGCTCCGTAGACTAAAACTCTGTAACCTCCGGGATGTAAAAATGTGGCGGTGAAATGCTCTTTGTTAACTTTATTGCTGTGGTTGTCATTTTTCTATTATAATTAAAGAACAAAGGAAAGCCTTCACTCACGCCTCCCTGTCTGATCCCGCCGTGCCTGGCGTGAACGGTGCTGTCCTCTCCTCTGCTCCAGGTGACCTCTGCGCTGGCTGTGCTGCCGCCCCACCAAGGCAGGATGTCCACTCCCCTCAAAAGGCTGCCCCACGGTCACCCCTGCAGCAAGCTTCCTGGGCACTAAGCCCTGACAGCGAAGAGCAAAGCACCGCGCTGGCACTTTGGTACCGTGCCCAGCACATAGCAGCCCTCCAGCAGGTAACCAGAGAAAGGGTGAAGGAATCCTGAATGACCAGCCCGGTACATTTCAGCAGTAAAGACACATCAAGTATGCAGTCGCAGTTCTCCCCTCTCAGCCACTAACTGAAGCGAATGTTTACACACATCACCCTTAGTGGACATTTGGTGCAATTCTGAGCTCTTTGTGTGCACAGCAGTTGTCACTATGTGGGACCTGTGGCTGTCTCCACTTGGCAATGCAGTCCCTGAGCAGGCAAAAGCTTCTGCCCTGAGGGGTCCTGCAGCTGCATGAAGAGAGACCATGGGCTGGTCCCCCAGCAGGAGTGACCGAGAAGAAGCTGGGTAGATGGAGAGGCTGCTCCAGCGTCCATGCTGTGTGGGTTCCCCGGCAGCAGGAAAGGCCCCGCCAAGCTCCCTGGGGCTATGTGGGGAAGTGGACTTCACACAAGATAGGCAGAAGTGGATGCATCGAAGGTCGGGGGGCGGGGGGAATGGGGTGGCCAGGCTGGAGCCTGAAGGACATGGTGGGTGATGGGACGAAACCAGGCAGAAGGGGCCTTATCTGTCAGGTGAGGTGTGGGCCACTACCCGCTGTCCCTAAGTCAGGGCTGGTGTCCAAACAGATGGAGCACAGTCTGGAGTAGAGGAGACAGGAGTGACTTCCATGCTGGCTGAGGGGGCCTCAAGCTGGCACCCACTGGGCAAGGCCCCTCCCTGTCTCATGCCTTGCAGAGATGGCTCAATGGACACCGAGGGCAGACTGCTCTCCAGACTGAGGCATTCTGAAATAACAAAGACCATGGGCAAGAGTTCTCAAAGAGGGCTGAGGAGATAGCTTGGTGGTCTAAGTGCCTGCCTAGTAGTTCACAAGGTACTGAGTTCAATGCCCCGTACTGCATGCTGTTCCAGTTCTAGGACCCCAGGCACACCATGCTGGCCCTGAAACCAGGTGTGGTGGCACACACCTGTAATCCCAGCACTGGGGAGGCTGAGATTGCAAGATCACTATGAATCTGAACTGTACAGTGAGACCCTGTATCAAAAAGATAGATAAATAAACATGTTTTAAAAACCAGTTCTTGGGTCAGGAAGATAGTTTGGCAGTCTAACTGCCTGCCTCACAAGCACAAGGATCTGGGTTCGATCCCTGGTACCACATGCTGTGCCTGCCCTGCACCAAGCTGGCCACTGAAACTGGGCAGGGGGTGCATGCCTGTGATCCTCTGTTCCCCTGGCAGCTTGCTGCCCACCCTAAAGCCTTTGCTCCCAGGAGTTTTCCCTTTGGCCTCTAGTTGGTCCCGGCCTCTGCAGCGCCAGGGTGCTGGAGCCGGTTCTGCAACCAACAGAGGTCCTTGACTACCACAGCAGCACTCCAGGGAGGGCACTGCCCTCGGGCTCAGGTGCCCAACCATTCCCAGCCCAGCCTGGAAAGCTAGGCATCGTAGCCCCCGCCCGCCGGGTGCCCCAGGCTGGGCTAGGCTAGGGCCCTGTTCTTTTTCAGGAAGAGGGAACTGGGAATGGGGAGTGTGACAAGGAGAGTGCTGGGGGGAAAGCCAGAGGGGACCTTGGATCCCGCTGGGGGTACTGTGCACACCGAGCATGCTAGGGAAACACAGTGAGCAGGCCAGGAGGTGAGGGCCGGTGACGATGGGGAGGGAGGTTAGAGGGAGAGGTGTGGCCAGACGACAGGGAGGTCACCCGGTGCACCCCACCTAAATGCATGGTGAAAAAGAATGTTGGACCCACTTCTTCCTGGCTGCCTCTGGAAGCAACACTCGTCATACATCTCCTGAGCCTCTGCTTAGAGCTGGACAGACAGAAATCCAGCCTGGCCCCTGGCCCCTGGCCCTGGCCCCTGGCCCATGGCCCCAAGACGCCTGCAGGTCTGTCTCAGAGTCCCCCTGAGGGGTATCTGTGATCATGGCTGGACTTTCATGATTCACTGCTCCCCCGAGATTAGTTCTCAGGGGCCCTAGCTGCTAGCCCAGCTGCTGACGTGGGCTTGGCCATGGCCCAGCGGTGTTTCTGGCTTCTCCAGGACCTTCTAGGCAGCTGCTGTAGGTTTGGTGAGTCCAGCTTCACTGCTGGTACTGGGGGAAGATGGGGATTGGCCTTAGACTTCCCAGCAGCCATCCCCACTTCTCCTCTTTTGGGGCGTTGCACCCCTCCGTCCGTGCACTTTGTCTGCCCAGGCTTAACGACTTGGATGTCACATGATGCATACAGAATGCACATGTGGTTGTAGCCCAAACAGCCAAGATGTCCCAGTCTCCCTGGACTGGGTCAGGAATGAACAGAGACTAGCTGATGCAGGCCAAGCGGATGCTCCACCTGGGTGGGAGCACAGGACGCCGTGGGTAGTGGTTGATACACTGTGTCACCTGGAGAAGTTAAAAGCTTAACTAATCTGTTCAGTAATTCCACATCCTAGGGCATGGAGGTCCCATCCCCGAGTGGCTCAGCTCTTAAAGGATATAAAAGGGAACTGAGGAAGGATAGAGCGAATTTTCTCATTTGATCCTGCAGTGAGCCCTGTTGAGCTCTGCTCTTCAGCCCTCTGCTCAGATTTCTTCAGAAGATACATTTGTCGGCTTTGCATTATTGTAATGAAGTATCTGAGGCAGTTACATTATTCAGAGAAAAGATTTGCTTTGGTTCAAGGTTCTAGAGATTCCAGTCCAAGACTGGATGGTTCCTTAGCTTTGGCCTTGCACACAGCTTTCTCGCACAGCCAGGAAGCAAAGAGAGTAAAGGGACATTCTGGGCTTCCCTGGCCCCCCTTGGGGGTGCACCCACAGTGACCCAAGGTCCTCCTGCCAGGTTAGGCCTCTCAAAGTGTCTGATTGGCCAAGCCTTTAAACACATGTGCCTTGGGGTGCACATCTGAACCTCAGCAAGAGCTGCGTGCATTTGGCGTGCCCCGCCCCAGCTGCACTGTGGGCTTGCCTCTGTGGCACACTGGATGCAGGAGCCACAGAGCCCTGCCCACCCCAAGTGGCCTTAACGACTGACACACTGGTGCCCGGCCCTGAGCCCAGCCCTTTACCTTGACAGGACGCCACCACTTGCACCCTGGGGCTCGCAGCAAATCAGGCTGCCGTTGGCCCTGCAGGGACCTGCCTGGAGCTGCTTCCCTGCTCCACCCGGTGCCTTCTAGCTCTGGACCCTGACCCCCCAGCCCAGTCTCCCTAGAAGCACAGAACCTGTGTCTTGGGTCCACTTCCAGGAACACTTCTGAGGCCCAAGACTTGGGTACAGTCATCTCCACGCTATAGACGGGGAAGCTAAAACTCAGAGAGCTTCCATGGCCCGTCCAACCTCACGCAGCCAGCAAATGATAGGATGGGCTTCAAACTCAGCTCTTTTGGACGCCATGACCCACATCATGTCACCCAATTGACTGATCGACTTACTGATTGACTTACTGATTGATTGATTGATTGCTGCCACAGTCAGTCCTCAGAAGCTAGATCTCAAGAGCAGACCTGGGGCAGGCTGGCTGGAGTGTCCCTGGGACCTACAGTCAAAGAAATACAGACAACAGTAGCCTCCACTTGCCTGTCATTCTCCCTCCGCCTTGATCTCTGAGAGCAATGGTGTGGGACGAGAATGTAGCCGTCACCTATCCATGCCGAAGAGCCCGGAGCAGATGCATACAGAGCCTGCACATTCAGCCTGCTACACTGCGTGACGATTTGTGTCACAGGAATGTTTGCTGTATGGCTGCTCCTGAAGGGCCACTCTGCTCAGCCTCTGCTCCTCCTGAGGGCAGAGGAGGGGACAGGACAGGCACACTGGCAAATGAACGTGAGAGTGAGAAGGCAGTGTGACCTGTGGCAGGCAGTGTGGGCACGAGTCCCATGGTGGCATTGGCATCGCTGCTGCTGAAACCCTGCAGCCTGCCTGGAGCTGTGCCCCGCTCTCCACACCAGACCCTGGGGGGATGGAGCCACAGCACAGGGCTGGGGCTGCCTTCAGAGGGGCCACAACTCCGCCTCCCTTCCCAGCCTGTCGCCTTCTACCAGCAGAGACCATGCCTGCTGCCTGTCTCAGTGCTGATGGTCCAGTTTGACTCTCTGGAATCTGCTCAAGCTCCTCCTGTGTCCAGAACCCCTGGGCTGTTAAACGCACCCCCAGAGCTGCCCCCAGAGCTATGTACAGCAAACTGTCAGTGTTAGGCTACAGAAAAACAGCCCGAGGGTGGAAAAACACAGGGAGCTGGGCCCAGCAGGGGACAGTGTGGTGTCAGCAACCAGCAGAGACTCTGGGCCTCTGGCTTCCATAAGAACCAAGGTGAGGCCCAGAGTCTTGCCCAGCTGCTGCCCCCAGGGGCTACAGGGAGGGTCCAAGAGGGGAAGCTAACCAACAAGTGCTAAATAAATGCTGAGCAGGCCTTCGGGCTGGGGCTGGCTGCTGGGCCCCAGGCCATCTCTGTCTTTGGACCTCCTTCTGCTCTGGGCAGGGCGCTGTTTTATTCTAAGGAAGTTTTTTATTGAAGTGTCACAGGGACCGAGAAATGCCTGTATTCCATGTGCAGAGATCAGGGAACTTCCTCACTGTGAGGTGATGAGGGGACACTGCTGGTGGAAGAACATGAGGGCAGACCGGGAGCAACACGCATGCACATGTGCACACAAGCTCTCAAGCAGTGCGCACCCTGGGGCCTGGAAAGGAAGGGCCCAGAGCAGTTCCATCTCAGCCAGCTCCTAGCCCCACACTGCCCCCTTCTGGGCCCAACTCCCTGTGTTTTTCAATCTTCAGCTATAAAATGTCTCCAAAAATAATTGAATTTGTACTGAGCAGGTACAGACTTCCTTGTCATTATTCCGCAAACAACGGCATCACGGCCATTCCCATACCATCTGCACTGTATTAGATATAGGGCTTGGGTATAATCTAGAGATGGCTGGAAGTACACAGGAGGATTGTGGGAGTTATGCGCAAACACATCATTTTATAGGAGGGGTTTTGCATCACCGAGGGTGCTGGGACCACTCCTCTGCAGATAGTGAGGAGCAACTTGTGTGTGTGTGTGTGTGTGTGTGTGTGTGTGTGAGAGAGAGAGAGAGAGAGAGAGAGAGAGACTGGAGTCCAAGCCTGAGTGAGATGGAGACTGAAAGACAGATTTTTAAGGAATCCGTTCACCCAGTCGTAAGGCCTGGCAAACCTACACTTCGCAGGGCAGGCCAGTGTGCAGGCAGGCTAGAAATTCCGATAGGAGTTGCCGTGGTCATGGTACCTTATCCAGGAGAGACCCTGACAGCAAACGTGCTGTCTTCAGCAGACAACAGACAGCCACCAATGGCCTGCGCTGTACTCAGTATGCAGAGCAGAAGGACCTACAGACAAGACCAGGGCAGAGTGAAGAGGCTGGCGTTAGCTACACAGCCGCCAGGCCCTCAGGCCTTTCCTGAAGTGCCACCCCCAAGCTCTGTCAGAGCGCAGCTCCGTCCCTGAGCCTTGTCTCACTCTGCCTCCCCTCTGGCTAGGGCCTGACATCTTCCAGGGTCTCTGCCCAGCCGCAGAGGAATGAAGGAAAGCCGGCCTCATCACTTAACATGAAAGCCTGTTTGCTGATCCCTTAAGTGCCATTTAACAGTTACCATCTTACACCCAAATTCCCGATAGCAGATTGGAAGCCAAGAAGGGCCGTCTCTGTGGAACCTTTGAGAAGTCCCTCATCTCCTGCCAAAAGCCTACCTCCCTCTCTGTTCTTAAGGTCTCCAACAACAATACAGAGGGTGATCTGTGTATCCTACAAATCTATTGATCTAAGTGTCAGTCACATCTAAAAAACACCTTCCCAGCTAAGGCATTTGACTGAAAAACTGGGCCACTGGAGCCCCAGCGTATCAGAGGAACCAACGCAGGACTCCAGACCTGGAGGGTGCGTGTGTCCAGGCAGAGGGGTGGGATACATTTTAGGCCACAGCTCATGAGCTTGCTGACTTACGCCTGTCAAGTGCTTGTGTCTGTTTGTACAGCAGGCCGGCTCCGCAGGAGTTAAGGGCGACTTCCTGTGACTCCAGATGGTTCTATAGCTGCGAGTCCATCTAACTTACATGCCCTGGAAGGAAGCAAGTTTGTAGCTTTGGGTTAAAGAATATGGATTTGGAATGGAGGGGGCATTACTAAGCTACCTGTGCAGAGCAGTCGTGCTCCAGCTGTGTGGGGACGTGCGCCTCCCGCTAAGCCCTTCCTAACTCTGACTCGCATTGGGCCATGGGGCTGGTAGTGACAGGGCTTGTGATCACACTGCCCCAGAGCAAGACACATCTTAGGGACTCAGGCGACAGTATTAGCAGCCACCCTCACACATGGGGAACAGTCACAGCCTCCAGTAGTTATTGCCTTTCTGGGAGCTCATTGGTAATATCCAGGCCCAGCATCCAAGTAAAGCTCATTGTTTATTCATCTGAAGAGTTAGGCAGGGCTTGTTCTGCCTTGAAGATTTTCAGGGAGCCCCTGTCTTCCTGACCAGCATCCTGGGGGATGCAAGAGAAGATAAAGTGGCCTCAGAAAAGGGCCAGGCACAGCCCACTATTTGTTGTTATAAAGTTTTATTGGAAACACTTCTGCTTGTTGTTATAAATAAAGTTTTATTGGAAAAGCATACCATGTACATCCTTTTACATATTGCCTCTAAATGTGCAAACACTGCAGGGCAGTTGAGAGGTAGCCACAGAGCCTGTGTGGCTGGCAAAGACTGAAGTGTTTCCCACCTGGCCCTGCGTTTGCCACCACACTGTACAGGGCCCATGTGGGGGCTGCCCTTCCTGGAGAGCAGGTGTGTCTGCCCAGGTGCTGCCGGTACAGCCCCTCCACTGACCCTCCGCTGACTCTCCTCTGTCACCTGAGGGCTACCACCCTGGGGAGCTCAGCGGGAGGCCGCTCTGAATAACCCTGCGCAGCAAGGCAGCCCCATGTCTGTCTGTCCCATCAGCCCTCCTCTCCCTCATCAGCCCTGGGTTAGGAAGACCACAGGCTATGGCCTCTGGAGCCACTAGGGCTGCACTGATTGTCACAGTGCAGGGGCATCCAAGGGGCCATGGGTGGCTAATACCCAGTGCCCCCCCTCCCCAGGCCATATGCCACCATGGCTTCCTTCTGCCCAGATCAAGGGGCACCCTCCCTTCATGCTCATGAAGGTGCCTGTGAGCCAAGTGGCTAGGGCAGCGGCCCGCTGAACCTGACTGCGCTCTTTACCCTGGCACTAACCTGGAATGACAGACAGATGTGTGGTCTCCCAGCTTCGGTCTTCACATCTGAAAAGTGGAAGCAAGAGGTACCCACGCCAGGCTGAACGCACGTTCACCACGATGTCTTCACCCTCATCCCTCCAGCTGGTAAGCGTGCTGCCTGCCAGGAAAATGGGGTCCAGCTGAGGGTCTCAGAACTGCCCACGGCATCTCAAGGGTCCTCATGAGAAGAAGGCGGGCGGGGGTGTCAGAGAGTGAATGACATGGCAATGAAGCAGAGGACTGCATGACGCCAGACAGGGCTGGCAGGCCAAGGAGTGTGGGCGGCACCAGAGGCCACAACAGAGGCGGAACAGCCCCGCCAGTACCTCAGCTTCAAGCCAGTGATGCTGCTCTGGCTCCTGCCCCCGACCTGTAAGATGTCACTTTTGTGGCTTTAAGTCTCTCCGTTGGCAGTGGTCCATTACAGCAGCACAGGGCCTCCAAGCACAAGCACTGTCTCCAGGGGAAAGCTGTGGCAGCTCGGGGACGTGTCCCTGGGGACAGGGCAGAGCCCAGTCAGCCTCCCACCATGGTCCACACAAGATTCCTGATTTCCATCCCAGCTGGCCCAAGCTGGAGCCCCAGCTGGAGCCCCAGGAAGTTCCTGGGGTGGGCTGGGATGCCAGTGGTCATGTGAGAGAGGGGAGGTGGCCAAAGGGAGCCATGTGGTAAGAATTACGGTGATTGCACCCCGACCCTCCCAGATGTGCGAAGCTGGGGAGCAGCTCAGTGGCCCTGAGCCAGTGTTTCCACAGTCTGATTTGCATCACTGTGGGAGAGCGAGCAAGGCAAGCCAGCACAGCCAGCCAGCGCAGACCAAGTTAATCCCCCTGGTCCTCAGGGCCCATCCCCAGCAAGGCCATCTTTTACTGTAATAAACCACAGGGGACAATCGGCCCCTGCACATACTTGCCCCTGCCAGCTGGCCTTCGCCACCTCCTGAATCTGCTCCCCTTCCCCCAGGGGCTTCTCTGATGAGCAGTCCCGGGGTGACCAGCTCATTACAGTCTGCCCACAGCTTTCTTGGCATGTGCTGAAAGCCTCACGTCCAGGGAACCCTTGGGTCTCCAGATAGTTGGAGCCAGTAATCCCTCTCCCCAGCTGTCAACGTGGACAGTCCCCTCCCCCATGAGATGTTCCTGTTTCTTGTAGTCCTGTCCAGCCACAGGGTCCCTCCACACTGACCCCATGCCTGGACATGCTTGCTTCTGGTTTATCACACCTGTGCCTGCCCATGGGTCCTGACCACCCTGCTTTGTTGGGGTCTCTGCTGCTGTGTCCCCTCTATTCTGCACCCCCTCCTCTTCTTTCTGCACTCTGTCTTCTGACCCCATCAGCTCCAGGAGGTCAGGGTCCCTTGTGCTGTATTCAGGGTCTTGAATCTTCAGCACTTGCCACTGAGCCTGATGTATAGTGTCACCCGTATGAGTGGGATTGTCGGGGGGTGGGGGGAAGGAAGGAAAGAGGAAAGGGGGACAGAAGAGAAAGCCTCAAAGCCATTTGTGCTCTTCTTGGGCTATGTTGCGCTTGGGCAGAGGACCTGCTCAGCTGCTCCAGCTTAGCTGGAGCACAGTGGCACTGAAGTGCCCCTAACAGCTGAGGGATGCCACAAACTGGCCAGCTCTTGACGTTTCCAGGAGAAAATGGCAAGAGGATGAAGAAATGAAGACTAGAGACAAAAGCTGAGGTCAGGCGAAGCCCTCTCTCCAGAGGGGAGGAGAGGAGCTGGCCAAGGACTACAGACCATTTATTTATACTTTCCAGCGGTTGATGTTGATTTCAACCTCTCTACCTAGCGACCTACTTGCAAGCTGGGACAGCTCATCCACCTGGCTCGAGGAGCTCTCCGTGTTCCCAGGGTGGGTTTGTCTGAGCCTTGCATGCACATGTGATTGATTTCCAGTTTCAGCCACTCCTTAGGGAGGGGTGATCAGGGGACCCTTCCAGTGCTCTCAGGAGGGTGGCTCCTCTTTCCCAGGTTCCTCTGATGGACGCAACCTGTCCTTGCAACTGGTAAGACCACACTGGTCCTGGCTGACTACGTGAGATGAGAGGCCAGACAGCCGCACCTAGGCTCAGCCCCTCTGAGGTGAGCTGCTGCTGCCTTTGCCGTGGCCCAGTGCGCTAAGCCAGCCTTGCCCTCCCCTGCTGTATTAGCCCTGTGTCCACAGTAATGACCATGACCTTCTCCCTTGGGATGCAAAGACCGTGTAACCATGGGTAGGGGTGAGGAGACAGGACCTCTCAGGAGCTCAGACGGGGGACAGAGGTGGACAGTGGCACGTCATCAGGCTGACCGTAGTCAGCTCGGGCACAGCTGCTTCACATGTTGCTAAATTGACTCTCTCCTCCTTTAGGCCACAGGTGTCAGGAATCATGTCCCAGTGAGGGGAAAGCAAAGGCCAATGGCGATGGTCTTTCTTTAATAAAGTAGGTATTTGCACGAGCTGTTTCCACCATTCACAGCTCCCCTGGTTGCACCTGATCTTGGGACCAGCACATTTCCCAGAAGAGGCCGCAGCGGGCCTGGCAGGGCACTGGTGTAACCAGATCCAAGGCCTAGAAAATCAGCTTTTCCCATGGTGGAGGGACAGATGGGAAGAGTAAGATAAAAAGAGACAAGATGCCAGGTTGTCAGGCCCAGAACATTAAGAAGACAAGAGTCCAAGGGCTGCAGAGCCTGCTCCTGGGTTCAAGCCCCAGCCTGAATCTCGCTGGGGGCCTTGGACCCCTTCCTCGGGCTGTCCAGTGCAGGTCCGCCAGCCTCGTCTGTGCCTCCGCAGTGCTCTGAGAACCACCTGGCTCCTGGTGGCCCTTTGTGAACACCGGCACCATTCTGCACTGACACCTGGCAGTGTGGGAGAGAGGTCCCGGTGCCACAACCTGTATGGATCCCCTTCAGCCCCCCACGACCCCATGAATCCATACCAGTTATCGGCACAGCCCAGGTTAGTTTCTGATCTGTGGAGGGAAGAGAGCACCACGCCCAGGCTGTCTCCCATGAGTCTGATTCCGCTGGCCAGAGGCGCGGCAGGAGTGGGCGCCTGGCTCTGCCTGTGTCTTCTCCCTTAACCGGATGCAGAGGTGCAGAAGGGCAGGACTCGCAAGCTCCGCCCACATTGGCAGGCCCTTGGTGTTCCTCCAGGAGCCTGGGCTGGCCTCAGGAGCCCTCTGTGTCAGCTACTCCCAGGAGGAGCCAACATCTCCTTCCGGCCGGGTCCTAAGAACACTTAGTGGGGTGTTCTCCCCACTAAGGAATCGTCTTTGTCTTGCTTTGTCTCACTGTGCTCACATGGTGCCAAAGGAGGCTGGGGGTGTTCCACACAGTAAAAGCTACTTGTGTGGTTTGGGGTGCATACTGGGAACTGGTGAGGCTGAGGGGGGTGTCCCCCTCTACTCCATAAACCTAAAGGCTGCCTTTTGGTAGTAATCAGGTTGTAGAAATCAAAACTCTCTCTCTCTCTCTGTCTCCCTCCCTCTCTCTTTAATGTAACATCTTTAAAATCCAAATCAACGCCCCAAATGACAAAATATCAGATGATGCAGATAAATATTTAGCGTCATACTTGGGACACCGCAAGCTTACCTGTCGTCCTGCAGCAGCATGGAACTGGCAAACGGGGGGGCCCCCCACACGGTCCTGCTCTGCCCTGAGCTCAGGACGCCTGGAGAAAAGTCTCAGAGGGGGCCTTTGTTGGTGAGAGTGACATCTTCTTTGAACTCTTTTTTTTGACTCAAGTTCTGGTCTTGCCCTGCCGTCTGGCAGCTATATGCTCTCTATCTGCTAGAAGAAGAAACAGAGAAGGCTGTTCCCAGCTGCAAAGCCAGGGCAGGGCCACCTGAGGGCCCCAGCTTTGCTGCCTCTGCGGAGGGCCCCCTGCTCTTCCCCGGGCTTAGCCTGAGTTGTGTATGAGGGTTATCAGTATTAATTCCAGGATGCTGAAAATAAATGTCCCTTACCCAAAAGGCATGGGGTCAGGAGTGTTCTGGATTTTGGGTATTTTTTCTTTTTAATTTGGAATATTTGCATATTCAAAGCAACATGCATGGGGAGGAGTGTCAAGTCCACACACGGAACCCACGTATGTTTCACGTGACCTTGCACACGTCACCTGTGGCAATTTACACAGTGGCTTTAGTCACGAGAGGTCAGGTGTCCAATTTTCTGCTTGCAGCGCCATCTCAGCCCTCCAAAAGCTTTAGATCCTCGGGATGTGGGTTTGGGGTTTTCAGGTTAGCAGTGCTCTGATGGACACAGGAGAGTAGAGAAGGACAGTGACACACCGTCCCACGCGCCCATCACCGATGTCAACAATCAAGGACATTTCGGGCTAATCTTAGTTTGCTCGCCTGCTCTTCCCTGTTTTCCTTTCCCCTGAGTGCTGCGAAGCCATTTGCAGCTATCTTATCAACCCACCCATAAATACTTCACTTTATAATTCAGCAGATAAGGCCCAGCTCCGTGGCACAATTCCTGGGTTCAGGCCCCAGTATGGAAAAAAATAAAATAAAATTTAAAAAGCACTGCAAAATTGTTATCATGTGTAATAAGATTAAAAAGACTTCCTTACTCCAAAGTCCAAGTTCCTCCAACTGTGTCAATAGGTGTTTTTAAAGCCAGTATCTAAATATGGTCCACGTATGGCTTTTGGATGATATGGCTTTTAAATCTCTTTTAGTATGTAGCTGTCTCTCCTCTCCTTTGTACCCCAAACAAAGCCAAGCCATTTGCCCTATAGATTTCCCAACTTCTGGATGTGAGTGAGCCCCACCCTGTGATGTCCTTGTTAGGTCTCTCTGCTCTCCAAATTTCCTGGAAATTAGGTCTAGAGGCTTGATCCGGAGGACAACCTTCCCGAGTGAAACCTACCACTTCCTCTAGCATCAGCCGTGTTGCCTTGGTTTCCCTCGTAAAGTCACTCATTCTCCTTTCCTCCGGATGACTCGGCACCCAGTCGTCCTTGCTGGTGTGTTCCTGAGGGCTG
>PVKN010003998.1:0-35010 GCA_004027915.1 Capromys pilorides
CCCCCCCCCCGCATACCTCACTCTTTGTTCTGTCCCTGTGTGAAGCTATTCTGGAATCCTCTGTCATGAGTGTCTTTACAAGGTACGATCAAAAACACAGTGACTGCCACTGCCAAGCTGCTGGCACCTGTCAAAAAGGCAGCCCCCAGCAGGCGTGGTGGTGCACACCTGTAATCCCAGCACTTGGGAGGCTGAGGCAGGAGGATCAGTGCAAGTTCGAGACCAGCCTGGGCTACAGAAGTGAGCTCAAGGCCAGCCTGAACTGCATAGGGAGACCCTGTCTCAAAAAGAAAAGAAAAGAAAAGAAAAGAAAAGAAAAGAAAGAAAGAAAGAAAGAAAGAAAGAAAGAAAAAGGCAGCCCCACTGCAGCGCCAGATTTGGTACCATGCAGCTTCTGGTCTGCCCCAAGCTGAAGTGACCATGGAAAGTAAAAGTTTTAAGTCAGTTCAGGACTTTGAGGCAGCCAAGCCAGCACAGATAATGATAAGAAAGGACTTCCAGAGCTGCTTCAGAGAGTGGCAGGAAAAATGTGTGTGTGGAGGGGAGTTGTGTGGCATGAACTAATGGTAATGTGTCTCTTACTGGAATAGTTTTTTGAAAAATTTTTTTAAAAAATCTTTAATTTATTTGGTACAGGATCTCGCTATGCAGCTTAGACTCAGTGATCCTCCAGTCTCAGCCTCCCCAGCACTAGGATTATAGGCGTGCACCACCACTGGGCTGGCATGGTGCACCTAGGGTTCCAGGGCCAGCACAACATGAGGTACCAGGGATGGAACCCGGGTCCTTGCATTTGCCAGGCAGGCACTTAGACTGCTGAGCTATCTCCCCAGCCTAAGGTTTTAAAAAAATTAATTTCAATTCACTGTAATTCTTAATCATCCCTCATAGGTATGTTAGACGAACTTTGTTCAGGCCTGAGTTTCAAGAGGCATAGCTAAGAGTTCCCTTGCATTATCACAGCACAGCAGGGTGGGTGTCTTTAATCAGGCATGCATAAAACAAGGGGATGCGTTGATTGATTGAAAATGTGATCAGAGACTCACAGGAGCCTGGTTCTATCATTTCCCTGCAAGCCGTGGTTTAGTATTCACTGAGTCGGTGTTTACGGTGACAGTCTGAAACGCAAGGACTTCAGGTAATGAGCATTAGCTGTATGTGGATGTTTAGAATGGAAGTTGTATGATAATTTTTTAAAAATGGAAATTCTGCTATGGTGGTGGGCCCTGCCATAGTTATTAAGAAAGATGCCACTTGCCACATGGGCTGGTTTTCTGTATAAACCTCGTTGACATGGGGGAGCTTAGTGGCACCTGACATTGGGCCTAAGGGGCTGACAAAGGATGCTGCAGCCTCTGGAGGCCTGCGGTAGCAGGACAAGGTTGAGAACTAGACTGGAAGGATGAGCCTGGGCCACTGCTAAGCTAGCCTAGAGGCCTGGCCACCGGGCTCATGCCAGAGGGGTTGACGGTCACAGGATCCGTCTCAAACAAATCTGTACCTGAATGTGCTTCTCGACTTCGCTGGAATATGCAATGGTGGTGTGTGAGGTGCCACGGAAGAGCATTTGAGGACATGTGTGTTCTCCAGTGTGAACAGATCAGTCTGCTGAGGGTGAGGAGGGCCACTTCCCAAAGCCATCTTTTGTCACTCAGCAAAATATTGCTGTTCACACAAAGTAACATTGCATAAGATTCGGAGCACCTCTGAAAATTCGGGTCATGGGGCAGCGGCGCGGCACGCCCCTTGGCCGCCACCAGGCAGGGACTGCGAGAGGTCATTTTGTCCATGTGCCTTTGAGCCTCAGAGCAGTGGCAGAAACTTCCCCGCGGGTCTCCCCTTCGCGCTTTCTCTATGCCTGCGATTGGCCTCTTAGAGGCCATTTGTAGACTAACACAGCCCAGGCCGCTTATTAGGGACGCCCTGCCACTGCCATTCCAAGAGCTATTCGCTGCTGGCTCGGGGCCGGTATTGGCTCCAACACCCACACGATCATTTCACTTCCAGGATATTAAAGCATTTGAAGGCCAAGGACCCTGTGCAGCTGCGGCTGGAGCACCTGGAGCAGGGCTTCTCCGTCTATGTGAATGGGGCCAACTCGGAGCTGAGGACATCGCCTCGGAAAGCCGTGCATGTGGACTTCTCCAGAAGTGCCTCCCAGGCCGAGGGGATGCACGGTGAGCACCAGCCCTCGGGCCAGGCAGCAGTTCTTGTCCTGCACGCCTGGGGGCAAGGGCTCTGGTTTAGCAGCAGCAGCAGCAGCAGCAGCGTGCCCAAGGCCTCAAAGCAGAAGGAAAATTAGGAGTCTTGGAACCATATCCTGGTGCGCTGACCAACAGATGACTAGTTAGTGTAACACATTAACTGCGCTCAGTTCAGTGGGGAGAGAGTAGTAGAGCAAAAAAGTAAATCCTTTTTATTTGGTAGCACGTGCTGAGCCAGTGCTCTACCCCTGAACCACACGCCCAGCCCAGGAAATTCCTTTCTCTCTCTTTCTTTCTTTCTTTCTTTCTTTCTTTCTTTCTTTCTTTCTTTCTTTCAGAAGAAGAAGAAGAAAAGGTTTATTCAGCTCACAGTTACTGGAAGTTTCAGTCCCTACTCAGCTGGCTCCAAAGCAGAGAGACATAGGGCAGAGCACAGCAGTTCCTGGTGGTGGCAAAGAGTAAGAGGAGTCAAGGGAGGAGCAGCAGCAACAATGGCAACAGAGAGCCGTTTGTTCTGTGTGTGTGCAGGGTCTCACTATGCAGCTCAGATTTCTAGTGATCCTCCTGATTTCTGCCTCCCTAGGCTGGGATTACAGGCATGTGCCACCATGCCCAGACTCCACTGCCAGCTCAGCGCATCCAGGGGTGGGGCCAGCATGGCATACAGTGCCAGGGATCGAACCCTGGGCCTTGCACTTACCTAAGCAAGCACGTAGTCCACTGAGCTATATCATCAGCCCTTAAAATTTATCATTATTATTATTTTCTAAAGTATATGGTACAGGATCTCACCACACACCTCAGACTCCTAGGGATCCTCTTGTTTCAGCCTCCTTAACATACCTAGGCGTGGGGCTGGCATGGCATGTGGTGCTAGGGATCAAACCCTGGTCCTTGCGCTTGCCTAAGCAGGCACTTAGTCCATGGAGCTATCTTGCCGGCCCCCTCTTCCTTTTTAGGCTGTTTTCTTCCTCTACTGCCAGGTGTGAAGACAGACTGAACAATTTCTTACTCCTCAGGACATGTCTAGGGTACTTTTGATTATGTCCAATTTGCTGTTGCTATCTCTTAACTTTAGCACTTCTCCCCTGTGTGCTGTTTGATTCCACCATTCATTTCTGCGTTTCATCCATCTGTACCATGAGTACCCTAGATGGATTTTGTGTCCCTCGAAGGAGAACATGGGACACCTGTGAACATAATGGAACAGGTCTCTACTCAGGCTTGCTCCAGTGGAGGCACCCCAAATGACTTGGTACCAAGCAAATGCAGTGGCAGGGCCCAGGGAGTCTGGTGCCCATTTGGTTGTCCTACGTGGGAAGCTACTGTGTCTCTCTGTGCCTGACTCCAGGGTGCCCTTTGTGACAGACTACGTTTTCTGAGAGGCCAGCATGCTACTGAGTTATGGGAAAATTTGGAATGCGACAGAGCTAAGTTCGAATGAGGCCTGTCTGATACTTTCTAGCTTCAAGATCACAAATAATTTGGGGCCTCTCTGGACCCTCAGTCTCCTTTTCTGGAAAATGGGACTAATGAAGTCCAACTTGCAGCCTAGCCAGCAGGATTTCTCACCATACAAAATGGAAAGGGCCCAGCACATGGAGACCCTGATTTGTGTTATTCTAATTCATTGCTTTGTACCTGTGGTAAGCACCCAAGCCATTGACACACAGGGAAAGTCAGAACAGCAGCAAAAAAGTAAGAGGGGAAAGCAATGTCCCAAAATGGTCCCTTGGGAGAGCCACTCCAAGGCAAGGGAGGAAACCAGGGTGCCCTAGCTTTCGTGGCATAGGAGTCCAGACATACTACTGGCTAGGAGGGGCTGGAGAAGCAGGCAAGAGGATTATCTGTACTCGGAATCCCATGAGCTTATTTATTCATTCAATAAATATCATCCCTCTCCCCTCTTCTCTGTGGATGGTCGCGCCCTGTGCAAGCTGTCCTGTGCCTTGATTCTTTATCTCTGTGTGTGTAGATCAGTCCTATTTGCTGTACACTAGGCAAGTTTTTAATAGCCTGTATAGGCTGAATTAGCTGACCTTTCTTTGCTGGGCATTTGGCTGTTTTTTAAATTAATTAATTAATTAATTAATTATTGTATGTATTTGATTATTGCAGGGTCTCACTATGCAGCTCAGACTCATAGTGACCTCCTGCTTTCAGCCTCCCCAGTGCTGGGATTACAGGCATGCATCATCATGCCCAGACTCTGGCCTGCTCAGCCTGCCTGGGGGCAGGGCTGGCATGGCATGTGGTGCCAGGGGTCGAACTGCAGTCCCTGTGCTTGCCTAAGCAGGGGCTTTAGTCTGCTGAGCTATCTCACCAGCCCTTGGCTGGTTCTGTAACGTTCTGCTGCCCTGGCCAATGCTGCTGTGACTGCCCTCACAGGCGAGACTTTGCACACACTGCTGCCTGCTTTAGATATAACTTCAGGACAGCTGCTCAGTGCGGGTTTCTTATCACTGTCTCCTTCCCCATCTCTGGTGCAGATTATGGACAACGAAGTGTGCTTCAAGAAGCAGAAGAAGTCTTACGATGCAGCTCCCGGACCACGCCCTGCAAAGTCCAGCGCCGAGGATGGCACCAGGTCAGGAAACCAGGGTATTGGCAAGACTGGGGCTCCAGCCCACACTTTAGGATGAGGCTGATGTGGAAACAGAGACATAACCAGGCATTTAAAGCCTCCTGGCACCTGGTGGGTGTGCTGGGCTGGGTCACGGTGCCTTTTCTGTGTGTGTGTATCTGACTGGGGCCCCTCCAGACAGAGGGGTTCTTTCTCTGCTGGGGGAAGGGCCACCTCTTAGCCTCTTCACGAAGAATCATCCCCTCCAGCCAATTTTTGTTGACCATCTACTATGTGCTAGGCCTGGTCTCAGAGCCGGGGGGCTGCAGGTGAAGGAGACAAAGCCCCTGCCCTGTGAAGCTAGAAAGTATCAGACAGGCCTCATTTGAACCTAGCTCTGTCGCATTCCAAATTTTCCCATAACTCAGTAGCATGCTGGCCTCTCAGACAACGTAGTCTGTCACAAAGGGCACCCTGGAGTCAGGCACAGAAACACAGTAGCTTCCCACGTAGGACGGCCAAATGGGGACCAGATGGAGGTGACAGCAGCCTGCAGTTTTGAGCACCCAGCTGGGGTAGCAGGCACGGCCTGAGTTCCCAAGTGGCCCCGTCACCCTCACTACGGTCCCTGAGGGTAGGGCCTGACGTCATTCTTCCCTTAGGATGCAGAGTAGAGGATGCACAGAAACGTTCAGTGAGTTTCTCTAAGCCAGCACCTGAGAAGTGGCAGAATCCAGACAGAGCTGCAGCCTCCCCCAAAGCTTCGCATTCTTGCCCGTGCAGCGCTTACGGTCCGGTGCTGCAGTCACTTACCCTTTGGGTGGGACCACTTGGCCCCAGTGGGCATCCCAGTTTCCTGGGGAGGTGCTAAACTTCAGATGCTTAGTCTCCACCCCTGTGGATGCTGGCCAGAGAGGGCTAGCAGGAGGTCTAGTATTGTCCTCTGCAGGCTTTGCTCATCCTGGACCCACCCATGACCACAGTAACACTTAGGTCAGTACAGGTCCGCGCTGTGCCACTGGAGAAGCCAAAGTCCTCAGAAGAGTGAGTCGTGTGGCATTGAGGGGAGAGAGGAGGCTGGGATTTGAATGCAGGCCTATTTGGGTCTGTTTCCCTGCGGGGCATCCGCTAGGCTGTGTGCGTGGCAGGGAAGGTCTCTCTGCCAGCTCAGCACTGCAGCCAGCCCAGAGGACCGGTGGCCTGCGGCTTCCTTTAGTCCCTAGCAATGAATGTTAATTTCTCATTAATGGGGCTGTTCTCCACTTCACACTCAGGATGGCTCTTCTGCTGGTGGTGGCCAGCTCTGTCTATTATCAGGAGCCGTGTTTGCGTCTTAGACTGTGGCTTAATGGCTGGCCCCAGAGTCTGAGCAATTTAAAAGACTTGGCCTAAGATTAATTAGCCTCCCTCCCCGGTCTCTCCCGGGGTTCCACACTTCTCGAGGCCCAATCACGGCTAATTTCCTGGCTTCCTGAAGCCAGGAGGCAGTAATTGTCCTCGTGCTCTGTATCCATCAAGGGTCAGTCGTGCCTAACAGTAGAGACCACTGGGCTATTTTAAGGAGCTAGGGTGGCCATGCTGGGAGAGTTTGCTGGCTCAGCCCTGTATACGTGGGATCCTGGCTCAGAGCTAGGCCTCCGCAGCACCCCAAAGGTGGAAGGGCAGCTCTGGCTCGCCAGGAGAGCTGTCCGAGAGGACACAGGCAGGAAAGGGGGATCCGGTGGGGCTCAGCCCCAGGAATGCATGGCCCAAGCTGGAGCCACCAGCTAGAGCCACACAGTACAGAAAAGCACTGTCCTCTGGCCTGACCAGGGTGGGACTTTGTTAAAAGACCTGTCACCTCCACAACTGTGCTCAGTGTAAAAATAGCACCTGCCCCTACCCGGCTCTACCCGCTCTTCTCTTCCCAGCCTGGGTGAGGCTGTCTGGTTGGCTGAACCCCAGGAGCTTCCCCAACACAGTCAGAAAGGATTCGGCTGTCACCCCAGTGCTTGGGAGGCTGAAAACAGGAGGCTCACTACGAGTGTGGTCTATGCAGTGAGACCTGTAAGCCCTATACTAAATACATTAAAAAAAAAAAAAAAGAAAAGAAGGAAAAAAAGAAAAGAGAAAGGACTCAGGAATCGCAGTGATTAATGCAGACAGACAGGCGCCTGTGGGCGGCAGAGGGGCCAGCTCCCCACCCCTGGGTGGGCTGTCTCCTTCACGGACTGCTTCTGAGAAATCTGGACAGACCCAGGGCCCTGGGGCAGGGGCAGGCGTGGCCTGGAGCAGCTGTGCGCACTGGAGGAGCCCAGGGCGCAGGCACTGTGTGGGCAGTGCTGGGGCTGAAAGCATCTGATGCCTCCTGCCAGGACCATGGTGAGGGTGGGAGGGGATTGTTTGCCAACAGCTGCAGGGCTGGGCTGCAGGCATCCTCAGGTGACAGCTTGAAGTCTGGGGTCCACCTCGGCCCAGACCATATCTTTGGACCCACTGTTTTAAAAAGAGATTTTTTAAAGTCACTTGCCAACATATATACATACATACATTTATTTATTTATTTATTATTTATTATATTATGGCTGGCTCAGCTTGCCTGGGGGGGTGGGGCTTGTGTAGCATGTGGTACTGGGAATAGAACTGTGGTCCCCGCAGTTGCCTAAGCTTGCCTAAGCAAGAGCTTTAGACCGCTGAGCCATCTCACTGGCCCAACTTGCCAACATTTAAATGAAAAATATTCTCTATGTAAAAACACCTAGATCCTTATTTCTCTAGAAAAATGGAAAGGTCCAGCTCCCCATGCTAGGCTGCTGCCCGTGAGGTGCCAAGGCTGACTGCATTTCCCCTTCCTGCCCACTTCCCTGCCCACTGGATATTTGCACAGATGGCTTTCCCGGGGTGGAAGGGGCAACGGGTTTTGGCTGCTTTCTGGCTGTGTGCCATGGAGATGGTGATGCAACCCTTCTGAGCTTTGCCTTCCAGGGCCACTGGGAAGGCATGTGTCATGAGGTGCCACCAGAAGGGGCTGTCTGCCTCATCAGTTCAGAGCCTCTGGTAGCAGGTGACTCTAGAATGTAGGGCAGTGGCTGAGAGTCTAGCCCCTGGCCCTAGCAGCACGGTTCAGCTTAAGCCACACGGGGCCCAGACCATGTGGCAAACAGTATTGACCACTGGTGCAGTGGACAGAGGAGAGAGCGTGAGGGCAGCTGGCTTGGAGACCTCAGGGGGCTTCACACTGCTGTGCCCCACACTCCTATAGTGGCCACTTACACAGGCACCCGCTGTATGTGTGCGACCCTTGCAAGTGCCCGGGTAGGGGCGCTGTAGGAGGCAGCCGAGACTCTTAGAGCTCAGGATCGGAGAAAGAGGTGGCCCAGTGGGCTGCGCAGGGGCGCATCACCTGGGTGGGAGGAGATGCAGAGGCTCTGCGGCCTCCTGGACGGGGCCAGACCTGCTGGGGGAGAGGGGGCGGCGAGGGGCACAGCCAGGGACCTGGGGCCACAGACACAGGTGAAAAGAAGTGAAGGTGGCTGGCACATGGCTGTGAGTGGGCGGGGTGGTGGCAGTCAGGTCATAGGGAGGAAAAAGAGGCCACGAGAGTCCAGAAGGCCCACAAGAGTTTGGATCAGTGCTTCCTGCTGCTGCAAGCTGGAAGGCCCGGCTCCGGAGCAGGTACTGTGGGGCCCACCAAGGCCTCCATGCAGGGCTCCCTGAAGTGGAGCAGCCTCGACTCCTGGCCAGCCACCTGCGCCTCACCCTGCACACCCCGTTCTTCCCCCAGCTTCCACTGACTCACTGCCCTGTATCACACCTTCTCCGTGTCAGTGCTTTACTCCCTTGGTATTTGTAGATGTTCTCGGAGGGACTTTCGGGGTCCGCACCCTGCCTTGGTGCTCTGCGTCTGGCCCCGGGGCCCAGCTCTCTGTCCACTGCAAACCCTGCCTGCCCTGCAGCTGTGATGGGCTAGGGCGCTTGGCCTCGTGGCTTCTCATCCCAGAGGCTGGAGCTGAGGCAGCAGATACTGTTATTACTGTCACAAGGGAGAGGAACAGCCTCGGTGCCCTTTGGCTTCAAGCAGGGGAGCTAAGTCTCAGGCTTCTCTGTGGTGGAAAGTGGGGAGCACATGCTTTTTCTTCTTCTTGTTGTTTTCAGTTTGTTTTAGTAGTACTGGGCATAAACCCAGAACCTTGCCTGTGTGAGGCAAGGGCTCCCCCGTGAAGCTACACCTCTAGCTCGTGACCAGTGTTGGGGACCATCTCTGTCCTCACCCTGTGGACAGTCTTCCCCATCCTTGGAGGCAGCAGGGGTGGGTAGCGCAGGCTCCTTGTGGCTCGTTTTCAAATGCCAGCACATTAGGAAAGACCCCAGCCTGTCCCAGTCTTGGGGAGAGGTGGGCCCTGTATAGCAGGACTCTTCAGAAAGCAGGTGACAGTGTGATAGGCCCACACTGCCACCTCATTTATTCACGTCGACCGGCAGGACCACATGCAGCCCCAGACCTGGCCTCAGCGACAGCCTCACCATTCCCTCCAATTCCTGCTTGCTGGGCTTTCTCAGGCCCCTGCCGCACCCCTGGAGGCAGGCCTCCTTTGCCCGCTGACCTCGCCCAGTCCCCTGCCGCTTCCCAGGGAGCCGAGGTCCTTCCCTTCTGGACTTGCCCAGCTATCAGGAAGCACAGTGGTGGGGAGAGCTTCCCCAAGGAGAGGGCTGCCTCGGAGCCACCCACACACTGGGGACGAGCTGGCGCCCCCTGCAAGACCCTCCCAAGGCACCCGTGTGGGGGGCTCCAGTCCACGGCGCCAGTTGTGGCTCCCCAGCTGTCGCTTTCCCAGCAGAATGCATGGCCGTGATATATGGGCTGGCTTTCCTACTGTCCTCGCCCCCACCCCCCCACGTCTGGGTCTTAGATCTTTCTGCCGCTATCCGTGGATTAAGATTTATGGCTCCCTCAGCCTTGTAATACTTGGGTGGACAGCGGCCTAATCAACAGAGCCGTCGTTTACCAAAATGCTGTCAGGTTTGATGAACGTCATCAGCTCTTAGCATTAAATTGGTAGCGAAGGGATTGGCCTTGCAGCGATTTACCGCGGGGCGGGCCTTCCTCAAAGGTCTCCTGCAGGTGCCCTTAGGGATGGCAGCCAGGCTTAGCGCTCCTGCGGCTGCCATATCCGGTCTCTTTTCGTGGCTCAGGCGGCTGGCACTCTAGGAAAGCTCCCTAGAGAAAATGTGACCCTGGAGACCTCTATGATTGGCACCCAATTTCTGGGTTCTGAAGCCCCTCAGTGAGGACAGTAAGTGAAACACCCAAGCAGCGCCAGCCTTCCCGGTGACCTTAGGCAGCACAGGCTGTTGCAGGGCAAGTGCTGCTATTTGTAAACTATTCGGCAAATCTGGGAGGAACAGACAGATAAAGGGGTACTGGCCCCTGCACTCGGCTTTGGCCGCATCGCCAGAGCTTTTCTGCCTCTAGGGGGAGCCATCGACATGCTGCACGGCTCGCACAGCCCGGCAGGGTGGCCCCTGCACCCGCCTGCTCTTTTTTTAGTTGACAACGAGCTCTAAAGCACACCTCTTGGAGCACATTACCACGGGGTGTGGCGGGTACACACAAGTAACTGTGGGCACCGAGCTAGGCTGAGTGTGGGCTCAGGTAGAACCGGTCTGGCTTTGGCCTGGCGAGGGAGAACATGGGATTCCGGCGTCAAGGGTTTCAGAGCCTCCTCTAGTGCAGGCACTGCTAAGGTGGACCTGGGTCTGGGCGTCCACGAGGGCAGGAAAGAGCAGCCACTCGCTTGGGCACACCCACTCCCGGCACAGCCGCATGCCAAGCAAGGCGCCAGCCCAGAGCACAGTCATCCACTGGAACAGGTGGGGAGGCAGGAGGCAGGCCCTGTGGCTCTAGGGCTGGGGCTGCTCAGCCTGGGGTGCAGGGAGGGGAAGCTCCCCAGGCCGGGGGCGGGAGCGCAGGCCAGATGGAGGGGCTATTTATTCCCCTCCTAGGCACCCACTCGGCTTGAGAAACCCTTTCTGGACCACACTGCCTTTGTCACAGTTGCTGCATAAACACAGGCTTCCGGGCCGGCGAGATGGTTCAGTGGTCTAAAGCGCCTGCTTAGGAGTGCTCAGGCAACTGCGGGGACTGCAGTTCGATCCCCAGCACCACATGCTGCGCCAGCGCCACCACCAGGGCAGGCTGAGCCAGCCACAAAATGAATAAATAAAGAAACAAACAAACACAACAAGCAAACAAATAAATAAATAAAATTAAAAAAAAAAAAAAAACAGGCTTCCAGGGTGGGCGCAGCAGCGCTTGGAGGGTTTGCGGAGTGCCTTGGGCCACCCGCGAGCTGCTGTTTGCACCCTGGCAATCTTGGTGAAGCTGCACTTGTGCTGGGCTGCAGAAGGAAGCCTGGCCGCCCTGCCTCGGAGCCAGGTGCGTGCCTGTGCTCGTGGGTGGCATCAGAGGCTGGCAGGGCGGCCTCCCCCAGCTCGCTTTTTCATCCAGGCCCAGGTCCATCCAGGAGCTCATGCAGAGCTCTCTCTCCACCTCCCAACTCTGCCCCATCTCGTCCCATGCCCTTGGGAGACCTGTGTGGCCAGCATCCACTCCCACCCTGTCACTTGCCGGTGTCTCACTCTGGCCTCCCAGCTGTGTAACCTTAAGCCTTAGGTGTCCCATCCCCCCAAAAAAAAAAAAAAAAAAAAAAAAAAAAATCACAGGAGACTGTAGGGGCACACACACCTGACATGCTGGGAATGGCACCAGTCCACATTAAGTGACGTGGCACCCACATGAAAGGGATGACAAGGAGAAGGCAAGGGTGGATCGGGGGAGAGTGCTGCAGGGCACTGGGTCCCCAACATCCTTGTCTTCATTAAGATAATCATTGCATTTCCTAATCCCCAGGGGAAGTTGGCTCCTACAGGGCCCGGGAGAAGGTCCTCCTGCCAGGACATCAGGGAAACACGGGCCCCAATCACCCTCACACTTATTCCAGAGGGTCGTAGAGTCAGTGCACACACACAGCATTGTGTCCCCTTCCGTCCCCCAGCAGCAGGACCAGGTGAGGTAGTCATGGCACCTGGTGGTCATATTTTAAAAGTGCTCTCTCAGTTTTATGCCACAGCCAAGGGCTTAGCCTGCATCGCTGGGATGAGGGTGGCATGAGTGGCAGAGGGCGGGTGACTACTCAGGGTCACATAGAGAACAGGTGTGAGCACTGCCAGGATTGAGCCAGTCTGCCCGAGTTTATGGCCAGGCCTTCCCCATGGGGGAGGCTGTAACACAGAAACAGAAATGGCAAGCACCAGAGAAGGGCGTTAGCTGGGCTCGAGGGCAGCTGGGCATCGCAGGAGCAGGACTGCTGTGGCTAGACAGTGCCAACGGCTACTCCTCTCTCTTGGAAGTGTTTGGAGGTGAGCACCAGTAGGCCGGTGGGTGATGTCGCTGGGAGCCTGGCTTGCGTTAGACCATGGTCCTTTTCCCATGTTTCCCTCCCACCTTCCAGCCAGGAAGAGGCATGGAGGGCATAGGGTGAAAGTCCTGTGTCCCCTGAATCTGCTGTGACTACTGGGAAAGCCGGACTTTCCTCAGAACTCACCCTGGCACCTCCACACCTTCACACCCGGAGCAAGGGACACCAGTTCTGTCCTAGCCTGAGCAGGTCCCGTTGCTGCTCCAGAGTCAGGCAGTGGACAGAGAGTAGTGGCTCCAGAGTGGGGTAGGGTTTGGGTTCCTAGAGAAGACGGGGGCAGGTGGCCCTGAGATGAGCCCCTCCCGCGCTAGCCGTGCCCCTGAGCACAGGAGAGGTGTTCATTCCATCATATCTGAAGTGTTCTGCGTTTTCACACATAGAAATCGGTGCAGATCAGAACAGAAGCCGGCTCTCGACTGCAGCTTGCCCCTCCTCTGGACTACTCAGAAGATCCTGAGCCCTGTGTGGACGTGCCGGCCATGGCCAAAGACGCTTCTGGGGACCACCCGCAGGTAGGGGCTGGCCTTGCCCTGCGCTTAGGGCTGCAGCAGGACGTGGGGCTCAGGGCTGCCGTTCCCTCGGGACCGCGCTCACAGAGGTATCTTCCATCCTCGCTCCCTGGCTGCTGCTTTCGCTTTGAGTTCCTCATACACACTGGTGCGCGTGCAGAGCAGGTGCATGACACTGGTACCAGCGTCTGGGCGTCTAATCCCTCCACAGCAAGAGGCGGAGGTGGAGGAGGGGGAGGAGGAGGAGGAGGAGGAGGAAAAGGGAGCACGCTCAGGAAGGCCTCCCAGGAGCGATGTGTCCCTGGGGGTCTAACGCACTCTGGCGAGGCCGGGGCACCATGAGGCAGCGGGTGGTCTGTATGCATGTGCACCTGACCTGTCGCACCTGGGGACCGTCACCCGTCGCCAGAGCAGCAGAGACCATGCAGTGAGTGCCCTGAGGTCATGCCGGAGCAGCAGCTGGCTCGGGGCTTTCTGTCCTTTCCTGCAGTTGCCTTTTCATTTGTATAACCCTTGGCCTGCCCCACCTTCCCTCCACTGGTGCTTGTCAAGCACTTAGTACTGCGCCTCAGACCCTGTCCTCAGCACCCGGATGCAGACACAAACAGCCTGAGCTGGGCATTTTTAAGCAAGTTTCCTTCCAGAGGAGAGGTGATGCGGGGAACAGGGAGAGGAGTCTCTTACCTTGGTCTTGATGAGTTCTGTGAAGAAACCGGAAGAGGAAGGTGGAACAGCCGGAAATGTGGGGTAGAAGGGCAGGAAGGCCTTTGTTGGCTGCGACAGCTCCCTTGGAACCTGGTGGATAGGGAGGAGCAGGGAAAAAGCGGTCCAAGCTGTGGGGGCGGGGCTGAGCGAGCAGAACCCGGATGAGGGGAGGAGACCTGGGGTACCTGGCAGGCCTTGGCCAGTGTGTGGGCCAGGGGTTGGGGCGCTGCAGTTTGTTCAGTTGTATGCTTTCCTAATGAGAGCGGTGAGCGAAGCCTTTTTCTGGTTCTGTGTAAGCAGCTTGACCTGGAGATGGCAGGTAGGAGCCGCTTCCCCCTTTGTCCTAGTAGTGGGTGTCAGCCTCGGGCCCTGGCCCCATATTCCAAGGGCAGAGGCGCCTCTGCGTGCTGCTTCTGCTCCCCAAAGTGCCTCTGTGAAGTGACAGGGACTCACAGAAGAGATGGAAATGTTGTCCAGGAACCACTTCTGTGATTGCTGCCCGTGTGCTGTGCTTTCTTGCTTGCTTGTGAAGGAGGACAGGTAAGGAGGAGCGGTCGTTCTGTTTCATGTCCTGGTTGTGTTAGGGAGAATGTTTGTCTTCCTGAATAATAAAAAGAAGAAACAGTTCCTTTTCTGTTCAGTGCCCCTCCAGTCTGCAAAAGTGGGTGAAACAGTGGACAAAACTGTGGGCTTTATTGCCTTTAACATGAACCCCTTCCCCCCAGGCTGGCCAGATAGCTCAGCGGACTAAAGCACCTGCTTAGGTAGAGTGCTGTGGCTGGGGTCTGATCCCTAGTATGCTATACCAGCCCCACCCCTGGAGTGCACTGGTACAGTGATTGAGACTGGGCGTGGTGATGGGTGCCTGTAGACCCAGCGATTGGGAGGCTGAAAACTGGAGAATCACTAGGAGTCCTATCTGTGTAGTGAGACCCTGTAGACCATGTACTAAATACATTTATTTTAAAAAGCCGCCCACCCCACTATACACAATGGACTTTGGAGTCCATCAAGCAGCCCCCTCTCAGACTCTGTCCAAAGCAAGCCCTTGCCTGGAAGCTGGACCTTAACCACGTTCAGCCTGCTGCCCCTGCCCTCGGAATCCATGTGGTAATTTGAAGCCAGAGGCTGTGGTGATTTGCCATTGGTCCAGCATCCGGTACCTCTTGTTAAATGAGCACATAATTCCTCCCCCTCCAGCACCCTAGCTCCTGCACGAGGGTGGCAGTGTTCCTCACCGGCTTCTAAGGCCATTAGCATTCCTGAGTGCGCAGGCTCCGGGCTGCCACGGCTGCTGCTCCGCCAGCACTTAATTTCCTCTGCTGTGAGCGCTTGATTGTGTTTCTTTCTCTGCTTTTTCTCTCCATCTTGAGGGGCCACTCCTTAAGGCTTCACAGTCAATTTCCCCTTAGAGTTATTTTCCTGCAAAAGCAGGGAGTGAAATGGCAGCGCTGGTTTCCTGCAAACGCGAAAGCATTAAGCGATGTGATCAGAACAGGGAAGAGGGAGGAAAGGCGGCTGGCTGACTACCCTCAGCCCCGGCACTGTGGCCAAGGGCAGCCTAAGCGAAGCAGAAGGACATGCGCGTCCAAGGACGCCAGCCCACCTGACCTTCACCGCTTAGCCAAGCCGGCCTCTGTGCAAATCACCGTGAGCTCCGGCTTTTCGGTGGCTCTGGTCCACACAGCTCCAGATGTGTGCGGTTGGCCTCCACCCCGTCCTGTCACCCAGTGCCATGCAAAGCTGTGCACTCCGAGCTGACGCTTGAGCATCAGAAGATCCTGTGGGGAAATCTGAATGGCGGCTTCTCTTGAAAACTTGGAAGATTGGGAGTTCACATTCCTGCATGGCAACAGGGACTGGGGCTGCGGAGCCGCTGTCCCCTTAAACTGGTGTGAGCACCCTGAGTTGCCATGGTCCTCACCACCACCCAGTGCTTGGGATCACTGGTGATAAACAAGCGTATCAGATGTCAGGGGGCGGTGGCTGATGGAGAAATGGAGCCAAGTAAGGGGCAGAGGGAGGTAGCAACTGCGGTGTTACATTTAGGCCAGACAGACAGCGACCGCTTTTGTTGAGGTGGTGTTTGAGGAGCTGTCTCCGGGGAGTGACCAGCTGCAGCAGGTGCAGAGGTCCTGAGGAGGGAGGAGAGGATCAGGAACCTCTGTGAGTCCCACAGGATAGAGTTTGACAGCTGTTGGGAGGAGGTGGGGTTCTCCTTACATCAGACTGGAAGTCGTCACGTGGGTGAAGCCGCTTTGCTGTGGTGGAAGGGTCCCTGTGTGTGTCAGCATTGCACTGCTGAGGCACAGCACCTGGCACCTGCAGTGTACAGGGGGGAAGAGTCATTCTGGCTCACATTTCTGGAAGGTTCAGTCCATAGCTGGCCAGCTCTGAGGTCAAAAGGGCATGGTAGGTGGACCAGACTTGCCCAAGCAGTCGGGCAAGAATACCTTCTTCCTGGTCTCACCCCCGGTGGCCCACCTCTTTGAGCAGGCTCCACCTTCTGACCAAGGCGCAGTCAGCCAGGAACTCCTGGTACATTAATCCTCTGGTGTGTGTAACACCCCTGTCATAGTTTGGGGCCTGCAAGGGGAACAATACGATACAGCACATATTTTATAAGATTATAATGAATCACCCAAAGGATCATGTTCCAAGAGTATAGGAAATCTGTCTACACACTACAGAACAAAGAATCCAGCTGAGGGCCTGGATGCTGATATCCTGCATGAGTCCAGCAGAAGACCTAGAGCTCGTGACAGTGCCTCCCACAAGTCCAACTGGAGGCCTCTAGCCCACGACAGTGTCTCATCCAGGCCTGTTTCACAGATCTGCGCCGGGAAGGCCCCAAGGTCAGTGGTGGAAGCTAGGAAGTCTGTGCCAGTGGGATGAAGGGTCTGTGCCAGCAGCTGAGGGATCTGAGCTGGAGCCAGGAAGTGATGCTCAAGATGAGGACCAGAGCTCCCCCAAAGAGGACCGCAGCCATCCTCAGCAACAGTGAGGTCCCAAGCTCTTCTGACAGTTAGGAAAGCTGAGTTTCCATCAGGAAAGCCAACAGGACGAGCTTCTCCAGGAGACTGAGCAGGGCACCATCTTCCCCTCTGGAGCCAGGAAGCGATGCTCACGATGAGGACCCGAGCTCCCCCAAAGAGGACCGCAGCCATTCTCAGCAATGAGCTCTGGAGCTCCCCCTCCAAGAACAGCCAGTTTCCCTCACCAGGAAAGCCAGTGTGACGAGGTCTCCAACAGAACAGCCCCCAGCCAGCAGCTTCCAACAGCTCCAACAGCTTCTCCGAGCGGCTTTCCCTACAGCCTCCCCGAAGCCCCTCCAGTTCTGCCTCTCAGGCTGCTGGCCACGGCCCTCAGCTGGGCCTCCCTCAGCTGGGCCTCCCGCACCCAGCCCCACACCCGTTCAGTTCAGCTGGGCGTAACAAGCTGACCACCGGTTGGCACCCACCACAGCCCCTGTGACCCACTTACTTTCCAAAAGCCCGGTGTCTGGACACGAGACTCGCGGAGGCTATTTTGGATCTAAAGCATAACTGCCTCTCCTCAGAGAGTTCCCTGGGGTGCTGGGTACGGTCACTTTGCTTTCCTTGCTACGAGGGCTTTGTGCCGCGGTGGATGATGTAATTTCCATTTACAGGATAGTGGCTCCACTTAAACATCAGGAATGAAAGGAAAAGTCCATTTCTTATTAAGATACCTTACTTTCCAGGTAACATATAAAGATTCTAATGATACAAAGAAAGTAAGAGTCCTTTCATAACCCCACTTTCCGCACAGTGATAGGAAGGTGTGTAATCTCCCAGATTAAAACAGGCATCAGTCAGCATCCAAAAGGAGAAAGCTGGGCCGAATGGCCCCATCCTGTTCCTTTCCCAACCAGAACATGTGGGTCCCTGAAGGCAAGAGAGGTGACAGGAGCCTTGGCCACGCTGACATCTTCTGAAAGCCCGTCTGGGTATCTCTTACCATCGGCTCGGTCCTAATGCGAGTGGGGTAGGCTGTGTGCCTCCCACAGTCCTGCCTCTTACAGTCGTGGTTATTGCTGGCACAGGGGACATCTAAAGGCCATCGCTGGCTGAGCATCCCCAGGGGAGCCCTTCCCCCTGCCCCAGCAGGCCTGCAGCACCTGCACAGTGGCCTTTACTCATGTCAAGACTTAAAAAGGAACAGTCACCCTGAGGGTGGCTCCATTACTTGGACACTTCTGTTTGGGACTATTGTACATAAATACCTCTGAGGGCAGGTGAGGTAGCTCAGTAGAATCAGCGCTTGCCTGGCAAGCACAGGGTCCTGAGTTCAGTCCTTAGTACCAAAAAACAAACAAACAAAAAAATTCATGTTCACATAAATACCTCTGAGCAGGTGACTTTTTTTTGTTTATGTTTTAAATGGGATTATGTCATCCACTCTATTTGATAATGTCATTTTTTTACTCAAGTTCGTGATGGCCTTCTTTCCACACCAGTGCTCACTCAAGCCTCCCACAGGTCGTGGCTCGGAGACATTGTGGGAGTTGGTGGCTGGGGATGAATCCTGGTCCCTTTACTCACTGTTCCCAGCAGCACTGATGGAGCAGAGGTGGGTGTGGTCAGATCAGCTTGTGAGCAAGAGCAGAGGCAACAGAATGGGAAGGCACGGAAGACAGGAAGCGTGGCAGCAGAATAGGGCTGGAGCCCGCCGTGACTGGCCGAGATGCTGTGCCAATCCCTGGAACACCTGCCTCCCTCCCCTGGCTCCCCGCTCATCATACGTGAACATCCGGGCCTTCCAGACAGCACAGATGCAGACAGGCTCCTCTGAACGATCCAGGAAGCAGTGGCAGGCTTGCAGCCTCCAGTCAGAGGGCCAGGATCTCAGGCGCAACCCAGCAGCAGGGCCCTAGAATGGGCACCGTGAGTGAGGTTTTGAAGACAGCACAGATCCGCAACAGGCCGTTCCTTAACAAAAAAGCCTCTGGCCCGTCCACCAGATTAAAGCCGCATAAGACATATTTGACTTGATGACATTAAAAAAAGAAAGCTAATAAGAGCTCACATTAAATGAACCCTGAGTAAATCCCAAGCACCAGGTTGAGTCTGCAACACCCTTTGTGACATTCACCCCATGAGTTAAGTGCTGGACATTTTCAGTCCATGCTGTTGTTTGGGGAAACTGAGGCACAAAGCAATAAGGATGCTCAGCTGGGCCTTAGAGAAGCCCGCACAGGGAGCCCACATTCTATGTTGCTCTGTCTTTTGGAATCAGAGTCACGGGCTGGGAATCATGCCGGCCTGTGTTTGCTTTGAATATGCCACCATCCATTGTGAATATTATTGATGCTATGCCAGGGACAGTGTCCAGAGGTGGCTGTCCATCCACGATGCATAGTAGTATTTTAAACAATGGGAGACCAAACCCCTCATAGCCACCTCCCTCCCTCCAGAACCCATAGCTGAGAACATCCATGAAAAATGTTTTTCTAAAATCGAATGAGGAAACAACCAGGCAAGCTCCCACTGAGACCGTCTACAAAACACCTGATCCAGAATCCTTAAAAAACTGTCAGTGGGCCAGCCAAACAGCTCAGCAGACTAAAGCACCTGCTTGGGCAGATGCAGCAGCTGGGGTTCATCCCCAGCCTGCTGTGCCAGCCTAGCCCTCAGGGCGTGCTGAGCCCATGATTGACACTGGGCCTGTGCCTGTAATCCCAGTGCTTGGGAGGCTGACCACAGGCGGATCACTACGAGTCCAATCTGCATAGTGAGATCCTGTAGACCCTGGACTAAAAAAAAAATACAACGTGAAACAAAACAAAACAAAAAGCTGGGCTGTGGTGGCACACACCTATAGTCCCAGCACTTGGGAGGCTGAGGCAGGAGGATCGGTGCAAGTCTGAGACCAGCCTGGGCTACAAAAGTGAGCTTGAGGCCAGCCTGAACTGCATAGTGAGACCCTGTCTCAAAAAGACACAAGAAAGAAAGAAGAGAGAGAGAGAGAGAGAGAGAGAGAGAGAGAGAGAGAGAGAGAGAAGCAGTAACAACTGTCAGTGGCCTAAGAGACAAAGAAAGGCTGGGAGACTTTTCCAGGTGAAAGGGTAGGTGGCAGAGAGATGGCACAGTTCTATACATGAGACCCAGAAGGCTAGAAGAGAAATTGCTAAATTCAGGGACAGTTTAGGAAAATGAGCAAAGTTTGAAAATAGACAATGGTATCGCAGTAATTATGTGTGTTGGCGTTAGATTTCCCAATCTTAATACTGATATTGTGATTGCTTAAGAGAATATTCTTGTTTGCAGCGGGACACCTGTGGGAACGTAGAGAGCCAGGAGTCCTGATGGGTCAGTGGGTCAGAAGGGACAGTGTGTGGTTGTGCCCCCCCCCCTCCCCGGGAAGGAGGCGGTGTTCTTGAGTGAGACGTGGGGCCCCGTGCTGGTGACCGGTGACTGGCGGTGGAGGATATCTGGGTTTTTGTCATACTATTATATTTTTTGTGGCTTTACATTCTTTCAAAATAAAAAGTTAAAACAGCTGTCCATGAAAGAAGAGATGAACTTCTTTAGCAGAGCTAAGTGTCAGTAAAGAAAGAAATGTGAGTGAAAATAGCAATCTAGTTTAGAAACACAGGAGGATCGTAGCAAGGTCAATTTCCTGACTGTGATGTTGTGCTATTATTCTGCAGGATGTCACCCTCAGGGATGGGAACATGGGACCTCTCCATATTGTTCCTCACAAATGACATGCAAAAGCTATAATTAGCTCAAAATACAGATGAAAAAAGAAGTGAAAACACAAATGTCCTGGTCCCATGGCCCTGAGATTCCCATTCAGATCCTAGGCACAAGCTCAGCCATTGTTCCTTTTTGCAAACTCCCTGCATGGCTATAATTTGTGGCAGTGTTTGAGGCATAAATTCATATAAGGAAAAGAGAGTGCCGTGGTTCCAAAATTCGATACGCACAAGAAGAATCATTATTTATGTACAATGGATATTTTAGGGCTTCCCCCCCGCCCCCCCAGTACTAAGGACTGAACCCAGGGTACTTGAACTGAGCTACTTTCCTAGCCATTTTATTTTGAGACAGGGTCTCACTAAATTGCCTAGTTGCCCAGGCTTAAATCTTAGATTTTCCTGCCGCAGCTTCCCACACTGCTGGCATGACAGAGCTACCATGCCTGGCTCAGGCCTAAATTTTTTTTAAAATGTATGCATTTGGCACAGGCTCTCACTACACAGCTCAGACTCATAGCGATCCTCCTGTTTCAGCCTCCCTAGCACTGGGATCTTAGGCCTGCACCACCGCACACTCGGGGGCCGCCTGAGCTCACCCTGGGGGTGGGGCAGGCACGGCTTGTGGTACCAGGGATCGAACCCCAGGCCCTGTGCTTTCCTAAGCAGGCACTTAGTCTGCTGAGCTATCTCACTGGCCCTTGCAGTGTAATTCTTAAGCTAACAGAATTTATATAGAGAACATAGTGTATTTCTTAACCTAAGAACCCCTGGTGTTTATGAGTCCTGAATGTAATGGTATGCCTCAAAGGGGAGGAGCATTTTTGAGGGACTGTGTTATAGGGACTATTAAAGATTTTAAGATATCAAAGTTGAAATCTCTTCTACATTATATGAAATGATTGACCCTTTAGAGAAACTGAGGTATAAATAGATTTAAGAAATAAAAGAGTTTATTTGAGCTGATCAGACTTGTAACTGGGAAGATACTAACCCAAGCAGGTTGAGTGTGTACTCTGTAGTTTTACAGATTTCAAACAAGTTTTAAAGATAAAACCTCAGTAGGGGGAAGGATTATATTGGTTTTTTGGTTAGGAATTCAGATTGGTGCAGGCAGGGTAGTGTTTTGTCTTCTAAGAAAGGCATTGGAGCACTGAGAGTGTGTGTGTAAAGTGGTGGGGTGTGGTGGGGAAGGCATGTGATTCCAGCTACTCAGGAGGCTGAGGCAGGAGGATCACAGGTTGGAAGCCAGTCTGGGCAACTTAGGGAGATCCTGTCCCAAAATAAAAGGACAATTAAAAGACCTAGGGGCATAGCTCAGTGGTAGAACACTTTGCTAAGTCTGCGTGAGCTCCCCAGCTTCAATTCCCAGTACTAGAAAAAATTGTTTCTTAGGTATATGTAAAGCAGTTCTCAGGAAGAGCTGAGGACAGGACTACCGCAGAGATTCTTGGGGAAGAGAGGGAGGTGGGATCTGGATGACCCAGGGGGCTGTCCCTCCGTTGTGGTGGGGAGCAATGATGGCAGGAATGAGGAAAAGATAGACAAAAAGGCAAGAGCTGGGAAGCGAAGGCCTGAACAATAGTAAGGGCCTTCATTGATACTTTTACAAAGTTGTAAAACGCAAGGTTGCCTAGGCTTAATAGCCCACTCGGTCCAGGCAGGATGTTTTTCTCAGGACTGAGGTAGCTTGGCTGCTTTAGGCAGTGAGGCCTCATCCTGCCCTCCTGCATGGGTTCGATTTCAGCTTTAGCCGCTCCCAGCAGGGTAGCTCCTAGATGACCCGGGGGACTGTCGATAGAATTGGGGTGCCCCACTTTAAAGAAATACGTACCTCTCAGGACAAGAACAAGACGGAGGGAGAGAAGGAGGGGCGGAGGGAAGATACTGTCTGGGAGGGGCGTACACCGTGCGGCCACACCCCAGCCCTGCCGGACACTCACTGCCTGGAAATCCTAAACCCAGCATCAGTAAAGAACGGGAGAAGCAGAGTTTAGAATGAAAGAAGTCAATTTATTTGAAGGTGGGGAAGAGGAAAGAGAAGGTCGACACACACAGCTGCTCTGGACTGGCCGAGCAGGGACTCCTGGGAAGTGAACCTCTCCTCGCGTGAGGGTTTCTCCAGCGCTTCTTATTGGGCACCTTCTCCCTGAGCGGCTTCTAGAATCTGATTGGTCCCTGGCTTTCATCCTAACCCTGCGTTTCTTCCGGCCCTGAGTCCTTCCCTGTCCTTTGGTGGTGGAAGAGTATGGGTGGGGACTCAAGAAAAGGTAGTTTGGGCCTGAGGACTAAGTAAAGGGCAAGGGGCGAAGGTGCTTTCCTGGGGCTACCTGGAACCACGGGCTCTTTCCTTTTTCGTTCCTTTGTCTTTCTAATTGCTCAAGCCTAGCCAGAGAGGGAGAAACTGCCTTTGGTAGAATTTTCTATTAGTTTTTAATAAAACTCAATGGGGCGTTCATCCTATCTTTTTCCTGCCTGAGGGGTCTCCGTCCCTATAGAAGGTTTGGTTGATTTTCCTAGTGAATTGATTTATTTAGATTTTTTAGTATTTATGAGGTGAATTCTTGAGACATTTAATTTTGTGTTGTGATCGTAGTAAGGAATTACTGTGTTAGAAAAACGAATATGCAGTCTTGTATTTTTCTCATCTTTTTCAGAAAGTATGGCTCAAACTTGAGTGAGAGCATGCTGGGGACCTAGAGGTGTGTAGGAGGGGTTTTCTTGGGCTGGGGATGTTGCTCAGTCCTAGAGCACATGCTTAGTACCTGCAAGGGCCTGGGCCCGGTTGCCAACACCACAAAAAGGGGCGCTTTATTCTCCTCATTAATTATGACTTGAAAAAGCATGCTGAAATTCAGGATATGGCTAGCAGCTACAGTGACGAATGGCGACACTGGCTGCGGGACAGGGCTGGAACATGACAGGAGGCAGCTTCGGCTGCTGGAGGTACCTGGCCGGATGACCCACTGCTGTGCGCTCACTTTGGTTGCTGTTTCATTTTGATCTGGAAAACTCTTAACTTTGAGCACGCGCCGGTCCCCCCCCCATCATGTGACGTCATGACGCACCCTGACCTTGGGTGCTATGTGTGGTCCCTGGCCCTTTCCTTTGTGTCACTGCGCCCTTGCTCTGCCCCTGGATGCCATGAGCGAGGCAGTTTTGCTGCACCATGATCGCTGGGCCTTGGAGCCAGCCAACCACAGACCTGATCTCTCAGAACCGTGAGTCTCCTGTGCGTAGGTGTCAGGTTCGTTCAAGCAACCGGAACACTAAGGCAGACTCTTCGGAGCTCCCTTTGGCTTCTCCAACAAGGAGTGGGCTTAAAATGTCCTGTTCCAGCTTTGACATTCTGGCTCCCGGTCAGGTTTAAAGAAAGTCCTCTGCTTGCTGGAGCAGCACATAGACTAAAGGAAAACCTTGTTCTCATAGTACGGACTCTGTAGGAGCAGAGGACACCTAATAGTTCCTAGGGACTGTCGCTTGGCGTAGGTCACTTGCAAGTTAGATGTTTAGGGCCTGAAGGACACTCTGTCTCTCCTGCATCACCTGCTGAGTCTCTGGTCCCTAGAAAAATGCCTGGCGTAGAGTTCGTTTGCAAATAAATCTTTAAGTGAGTGAATTAAATAATTGAGTGATTGAATCAATGACAGAGGCAGGGAAGTAATGTAGGTGCTGATGAGGCTGCCGGACAGCTCACGCTAGCTGTGTCTCATCACATGTCCTCACTGGAACTACGGTGGCAGTATTTCCCAAACTGTGAATCAGGACACAGAATCTGACAAAAAAAAAAAAAATCAGTTTCAAAGATGTCACTCGGATGTGGAAGTACTGGGATTTCTGACCTATTGTGCTCATTTTGAAGATTGTTTTAAACCTCCCCAAGTGAGGGGCTGCTGTAGGCAGTAACACCGGGCCACAGGGGCAGGGCATGGTAGGAGTGAGGAGACCAGGGGACAGTCCTGGTCAGCCACCAGCATGTGGCACTGCAAGCCGAGGATCTGGGACTTTTTGTGTCTGATTTTTCTCAATTATTTATGTTAAAAATTAATTCACAGTGTTCTGAAAACAAGCAAAACAGACCTGCAGGCCAGACTCGGCCCTTAGGATGTCACCTCGCAACTTTCACTTAGAGGATGCAAGCTTTGTCGGTTTCTGAATAGGGAGGAGGAAGAGGGCTTTGTCCCGCCCAGTGGCACTGACTTAGCCTCCACCACCCAGACCCACAACGGGCACCTAGGGATGCCCCGTGGGGCATCTCAGCGCAGAGTGCAGCTGGGTGGTCTCGCAGCACGAGGCTGCAGGGCAGGGGCAACTCGGGGATGGGCGTGAATGACCCACAGTGCTCCAGATGCCCACGACATGCAGAGCAGGAGGCAGAGGCGTAGTGATCCGCCTCCTGCATGGGTGCTTCTGCGAAACAGGGCTGCCACGGGGAAGCAACTTGCTAAAGCAGCTTTTTCAATCTCAACAAAAATAAAGAATGACCTCTGAGTCAATATTAGAATTAGTAACCTTTTTCATACATTGCACTTATAAGCTACTTGGAGTGTCTTAGGAATTTTCACATTATTTCTTATCATTTAATGTGACGCCTAAGTGCTTTCTCACTAAAAACGATTCCGACAGCTTACAAGCAAGTTGAGCACAGTAGGAGCAGCTCTCTTCACCTGTCTCGCCAGCCACCCCCAGCTCTTAGTTTCAAGAGCGTGTGTACTTCACTTAGTCACCCATTTATTTATTTATTTGTTGCTTTCTGTTTACATTTATTTTATTTCTGTTTTTATCTTCCTCCCTCCCTAAACATTTTAGTTTATTTTGTTGTTGGGACTTTCTTCTACCCCACCTCTATAATTTGGCTTCCTAGGTATAGCTATTTTCAATCTTTCTTTCTTTCTTTCTTTCTTTCTTTCTTTCTTTCTTTCTTTCTTTCTTTCTCTGTATTTGTTACAGGGTCTCACTATAGAGCTTGGACTCACTGTGGTCCTCCTGCTTTCAGCCTCCCCAGAGCTGGGATTACAGGCATGCATCACTACACCAGCACACTGGCTGGCTCAGCGTGCCATAGGGGTGGAGCTCAAACCACAGTCCCTGCAGTTGCCTAAGCAGGCACTTTCGGTGCGTTTGAGCTGTCTCGCCTGGACTAAAGTTTTTTGTCTTTCTCTGCTACTGGAAAGTGTTCACTTATCATTGTTACTTCTATAATTGTCTCTCATTGTTTTTCCTCTAGCCTTTGGAACTTCCGTTGGGCAAATACTGGTCCAAATCCTTCGAGCCTCTTAAGTTTGCTTTCATTCTTTCCTTTTGCTCTTCCTTTTTAAATTACGTTCTTATTAGATTACTTGGCATGATTATCTAGTGTACATGATAAGTCACTTTTTGGTGTTCTCCAGTACTTAATTTATCTTTCTGAAAAGGTCAGTGATTACCAGGCATGGTAGCACACACCTGCAACCCCAGCACTTGGGAGGCTGAGCCAGGAGGATCACTGAGAGTTTGAGGCCAGTCTCAGCTAGCTAATAAAACCTTGTCTCAAAAAAACCTAAAATAAATAAATATCAGCACTGAAGTTCAGGGCCTGGGGAGATAGCTCAGTAGAATAAGTGCTTGTCTGGCAAGTGCAGGGGCCTGAGTTCAATCCCTGGTTCTGCAAAAAACAAACAAAAAATAAAGTTCAAAGTTTTAAGGGCTCTATTTTTGATGGGGAAAATATCCTCTGAAGTCTCTCCAAGGGTGTGAATTTTCTGCATTCAAAAGTCACCTTCTCATTATCCCATTAACTCTCCTTAAATATGTATTAGTACTTTGGTTAATTAAGCCTGGCGCCTGATTCTCGGGGTGCATTTCCCACAAGTGTGTGATCATTCCTGCCTGTCTGCTTCTCCTTCCACTGGAGAATCCGCTGCCTCTGTCCACCCTACCTGGTGTATACTGACCCTGGTGATTGTCTAGTTGGTCTGTACCCGGTTTCTGGATGGTCAAGCTTGAGCTCCGGCTTCTTTTCCAGGCGTGGTAGCCCCAGCTGCCTGGGTGTGGTGGCCTCCTGGGGCACTGCTCTGCCTTCCTGCCCCGGCGTCCACACAGTGGCGTTAGCATGTTAGTGTTGTCTTGAATCAGTTGCAGCCAAAAGAAACGACAAAAAGACTGGATTAATATAGCCACAGAGGACTCATGAGCTTAGTGCCGCACTGAGTCTGGAGCCACTGAAACTTTTCACGTTTATTGAGGGCTAAAAATACACTAAGGAATGTGCATAACTAATTTGGTGTGAGCAAACTCTTATCTTTAATGCCTTCCGACATTGGCCAAACTCTGAAGTCCACACAACACTAGTGGGCAGCGTCCCAGGGAAAGGAACAGGGAACGGACCGGGCTCTGCCAGGGATTTGCTGTTCCTTGTATCCATCTTGCCAGAATGACAAGGAGAACAGGTTTCCTTCGGCTGGGTTCTTTGCTCTCTGCTCCCTGGGGCCATCAGGCTTCTGGCTCGTCTCACTCCAGGTGAGCATCTTTACTGCTTCCTCTCGACAGGAAAGAGCTGTACCCCTAAAGCAGCTTCTGCCAGTGCCTCAGGGTTTCCTCTCTGAATCTTGACTTGGATGCGCGGCTACACAGAGATATACCAGGATTAGAAGGATATTTTTCCCGCATACCTATTTTATTGGTTTTACAGAATACTCGGTTGCACTGTGACCTTTCATACATGCATGCTTCGGCCACACCTGTCCCCTCCCCACCCCTCTTGGAACACTGTCCTCCCCCCCATCCCTTTCCTCTTGTCTAACAATGGCCTCCCTTCTACTTTGATGCCATTGTTCTTAGTCACATATTGGAACAATGCGAGGCTTTGCTTTCTGAGGCTGGCATATTTCACATAACGTGATGATTTTCGGGTCCATCCACTTTCCTGCACATGACATGACTTCATTCCTTGTGGCCAGGTAACAAATATCCTATATATATGATATATAATACTAGGTATCCAGATATATGCAGATACATATGAACGTTATATATCACATTTTCTATTTTTTCTTTCTTTCTGTATTTAGGACAGGGTCTACAGGGTCTCACTACATAGATCGGACTCATAGTGATCCTCCTGTTTTCAGCCTCCCAAGCACTGGGATTACAGGCGTGTGCCACTACGCCAGTCTCATTCACTGTCTCAGCATGCCCCAGGGGCTGGGCCCACACGGCACGCCGGGGATCCCAGGCCATTGCGCTCTGCCTAAGCAGGCACTTTAGTCCGCGGAGCTATCAGGCCAGCCTTTATATCACATTTTCTTCATCCATTCATCCATTGTTAAGCACCTAAACTGATTCCATATCTTGGCTATTGTCTTGGTTACTGCCTGACACCCAAAATTAAGGAAAGAAAGGTTTATTCAGGGCAGGGTGGCATGTGGCAGAGGACAGCACCTCGACAGAAAACAGCAAAACAGCAAGAGCAAAACGGGAGGAGGAGCGGCAGCAGTGGCAGAGCGCCAGCTGCTCCGCCTCCTCACACAGCGGCCCCTCACTTATCTCGGAGGTTCCAGTCCAGACACACCCGCAGTAAGTGAAAATCAGCGAAGTAGTGCCGATGTTTTATTTATTTTAGAATTTATATATATATATATATATATATATATATATATATATATATATATATTAAGGCTTTCTAAACCCTTCCTACACTCTTATAAACCTTTCTACACTTTTAAAAACACTTCTAATGTTCTTAACTATTTTCTAAACTTATAAAAATATGTAATTATGCCAGGTGTGGTGGCGCACGCCTGTAATCCCAGCACTTGGGAGGCTGAGGCAGGAGGATCAGTGTGAGTTTGAGACGGGCCTAGGCTACAAAAGTGAGCTCAAGGCCAGCCTGAACTGCACAGCGAGACCCTGTCTCAAAAAGACAAAAATAAATAAATAAACCTACATAATTTTAATAACATTACATATACTGTACTATACTATAAAATCCTATAATATAGTGAAAAATCTATGATAATGTAGATTAATATAGCTTGAAAATCCATGAAACAGTAAGTCTGCAAAAACTGAACCTCAAAATAGCAAGGGACTACTATATTGCATTTGGGCCGTCCACCCCAGGATGGGTGTAATACTCACACCTATCATCCCAGCACTGGATCATGAATTAATCACAGACTCTAGAAGCCACCCCACTGACCGCATGAGGCTTTGGGGGACCCTAACAGCTGTCAAGAATTATGCCACAAAAGCAGGGTGTGTGCAGGCACCTTGACAGTGTGTGGCCTTTCGTTCCTCCTGGTGTGTGCCAACACGTAGTGTAGCTGGGTTGTGTGGTAGTTCCCTGTAGCGCGATCCGAGGACCTTCCTTCCACACTGAGCTCCACAGTGGCTGTACTATTTGGTGTTCCTATCAGCATTGTGGAAGGGGCCAGTGAGATAGTTCAGTGGACTGAAGCACCTGCTTAGGCAAGTTTAGGCAAGCGCATGGACCGCTGTTCTATCCCTGGCACCACATACAGCACCAGCCCCGCCCCCAGGGCAGGCTGAGCTGACCAGAGTCTGGGCATAGTGGCCCATGCCTGTATTCCCAATGCTGGGGAGACTGCAAGCAGGAGGATCACTACCACAAGTCTGAGCTGCAAAGTAGGACCCTGTAATAACCAAATACATTAAAAGCAAAAATAATTTTAAAAAGCCGATTTCACAGCTCAGTGAAGCTGATTAAAGCGCCTGCAAGCAGGTGCAGGGAGTTCGATCCCGTGGCCTACCTGTGAGCTCCATCCCCAGGGGTGGGCTGCGATGGCAATTGAGACTGGGCGTGGTAGCGCACATCTGTAATCCCAGCTCTTGGGAGGCTGTAAACAGGCAGATCACTATGAGCCTGATCTAGTAGTGAGACGCTGAACACCCTGTAGACCCTTCCCTAAAATACAAATAATAATAATGATAATAATGATGATGATAGTAATAATAATAATAATAATAATAATAATAATAATAATGAACAAATTGGATATTCCTTTTTCCCTACCTCTTTGCCAGAGTTATTTGTTTTCTTGGTAGCTATTCTGACTGGGATGGGATGGGATCTCAGTGTAGTTTTGATTTTTAGTTCCCGGATGGTTAAAGATTTTGAACATTTAATATAATTGCTGGCCATTTCTGTTTCCTTTTTTGAGATGTGTCTGTCTCATTTGCCTCTTTTTCTTCTCCCTGGTACTGGAGATTGGGCCTCACACGTGCTAAGCAAGTGTTATATTATATTTGCACGATTTTTATGGGATTATTCGTTCTTTTGGAGTTACGTTTTTTGGGTTCTTTATGTGTCATGGTTACTAGTAGTCTGTCGAAGGAGTAGCTGCCGAAGGTGGTCTCACGTCCTGTCAGCTGTCTCTTCACTCTGTTAATGGTTTACTTTGCACTGTAGTGACCTTTTAACTTGACACCGTCCCACTTGTCTGCTGTTATTTCCGGAGCTGCTGGAGTCCTACTCAGGAAGTCATTTCTTGTACTTGTATCTTGAAGCGTCTCTCCCGTGGTGTTTCTCTCAGTGTCATAGTTTGAGGTCTTATGCTTAGGTCTTTGACCTATTTTCAGTTGTTTTTTGTACAGAATAAGTGATGTGGACCTAGTGTCAGTCTTCCCTGTGTAAGTAAATAATTTTCCAGCACCATTTAAAAAAAAATCTCTGTTCTCCAATATGTTTTTAGCCCCTTCATCAAGAATCAGGAAGCCGTAGCTGGATGGGCTTGTTTCTTTGTCCTCTATTCTGTTTCATTCGTCTCTGTGCCAGGTCCAACCACATTGTTATTTTACTGTAGCTCTGTCACATATTTTGAAGCCAGATAGTGTAATCTTCCAGTTCTGCCCCTTTTGCTTAGAACTGCTTCAGCTATTCTGGGTCTTTTGTGTGTGTATGTGTGTGTGTGTGTGTGTGTGTGTGTGTATTTTAGATTTATTTCCCCCTAGTTCTTTGATGAATGTCATTGGTATTTTGATGAGGATTGCATTGAATACGTGGCTCATTTTTGGTAATATGGTGATTTTTAACCATAACTAATTCTGCCAATCCATGAACACAGGAGGCCTTTCTGTCCGCTGATGACTTCCCAAGCTTCTTGCTTTGGGTGCTATAATTTTGGTCATAGAGTTCTTTCACCTCCTCGGCTAGCTAGATCTGTATGAGTTTGTTTGTTTCTTTGTTTTGTGTTTTGAGACAAGGTCTCGCTATGTAGCTTAGGCTGACCTTGAGAGGTCATTGTGTAGCCCCGGCTGCCCTTAAACTCATTGCAATTCTGCCTCAGCCTCTCCTCCCCAGTGCTGGGATTATAGGCCTGAGGCACTGTGACTGGATTATTTGTAGGTTTTTTTTTTTTTTTTAAATCATTGTGAATGGAATTATTTTCTTGATTTCTTCCAAGTGAGTTCATTATGGATATTGATTATTATGTTGATTTTGTATTCTGCTACATTTTGGATTTGCTTATCAGATCCAAAAGTCTTTGGCGGAGTGTTTGGAGTATTATAAGAGTATATTATTTGCAAAGAAAGGTAATTTGACTTCTTCCTTTCCTATGTATTCCTTTTGTTTCTTTATCTTGCCTAGTTGCTATTGCTAAAGTTTCAAACACAGTGTCAAATAGGGGCAGTGAAAGTAGACATTCTTATCTCATTCCTAACTATAGAAAATGCTTTAAAATTTTCCTCCATTCGTAGAATGTTGGCTATGGATTTGTCACATATAGCCCTTTCTGTGTCAAAGTATGGTTCTTCAACACGTAGTTTTTTGAGGGCTCTTATTGTGAAAAGATGTAGGTTGTTTTTTTTTTTTTTAACAGTGGCAAAGTTTATTCAAGAAAGTAGAAGTGAGGACCAGGACAGACGCTGGCTCTGCAGAGCCATCTTGTGCCAAGTAAGGAAGAAAAGAGGGACAGAGTGAGGACAGAGTACATCCTGCATCTGGGAAGCACAGCATGCGCTGCCATGGGGAGGTATGATAGCTGAGATGGTGAATTCTTTTGTAAGATTTTTCTGTATCGCATGAGGCGATTGTGTGCTTTTTATCCTTGGTTTATTATGTTTATCGATATCTCTATATTGACCCATCCTTCTACCCCTAGAATGAAACCAATTTCATCATGGCTTATAACCTCTTCAATGTCTTGTTTTTTGTTTTTTTTTTTTACTTAGGGTAGGGTCTACAGGGTGTACAAGGACTCACTGCATAGATCAAACTCGTAGCGATCCACCTGTTTAGAGCCTCCCAAGCGCTGGGATTATAGGCGCGCACCACCATGCCCAATCTCAATGCACGCCTCGAATGCGGGGCCAACAGGGCATACTGGGAATGGAACCCTGGCTGCTGCACTCTGCCTAGGCAGGCACTTTAGTCCCCTGAGCTATCAGGCCAGCCCTTCAATGTCTTGTTAAATTGAGTTGAATTTAGTATTTTGGCTTCAATTTACATTTTGCATTTGGCTTATTTTGCATTTTGGCTTGAATTTTGTATTATATCAAGGATTTTTTCTTTTATGTTCACCAAGGATTGGCCTACAGTTGGGTGTGAGTATGTATGTTCTCTAGTTCTGGATCAGGGTGGTATTGGCCTTGTAGAATGACATTAAAAGTATGCCTTCCCCTCAGGCTCATGGAATAGTTTGAGAGCACTGGTATGAGTTCTTATGTAAAGGTCAAGCAAAATTCACCAGTACATGCATCTGGTCCAGGGCTTGTGTAATTATGTTGTTGTTGGGAGACTTTAAAATTATTATTTCAGTTTTATTGCTTATTTATTGATCTGTTTAGGTTATGTCCTTCTGGTTCAATTTTTGTAGGTCATATAGAAGTTATTCATCTCTTCAAGTATTTGCAAGTCACTAGAATAGAGATTTGCAAAAGAGTTCCTAATGATCCCCTGAATTTCAGTGGTATCTCTTGTGGTATTCCCTGGGGACCCCCACCCCCATTACTTTTCTGTGTTTGGTACAGGGTCTCACTGTACAGCTTAGACTCATAGTGATCTTCCTGTTTTTAGCCTCCCCACTGCTGGAATTACTAGCCTATGTTACCACACCCTTGTTTTGGTGGCCGGCTCTTCCCTTTCCTTGGGGGTGGGGCTGCTACATCGTAGGGGGGGGATAAAACCTTGGTCCCTGTGCTTGCCTAAGCAGGCGCTTAGTCTGCTGAGCTATCTTGCTAGCTCATATCCCTCTCTTTGTCTGTAATTGTATTTATTTAGGTTCTCTCTCTGTGTCTGTCTCTCTGTCTGTCTGTCTCTCTCTCTTTGTCTGCCTGTCTCTCTGTCTGTCTCTCTGCTTGGTTAGTGTAGCAAAGGGTAGCAGCAATTTTGCTTATCTTTTCAAAGAAGAGCAAACTGCTTCATTAATTTGTTATTATATTCTTTTAGTTCCTAAACTAAAAGAACTAATTCATTAATTTCAGCTTTGATCTTTATTTCCTTCCTTCTGTTGGGTTTGGTTTTGGCTTCTTGTTTCTCTAAGACTTTGAGATGCATCATTAGGTTATTCACTTGAGGTATCCCTGACTTTTTATGTAGGTACCAACGGCTATATACCTCCTTCTTAAAAGTACTTAATTGTATCCCAAATTCTGATACATTGTTTCTGCCTGCATTCCCCCTTGCTTTTGATGACTTACTGACTGTTCAGATAGGAACTGTTCAATCTCCATGTATTCGTATAGGTTTCTCTAGTTTTTCTTATTCACTTCTAGTTTCATCCCATTATGTTCTAAGACCTGAGGAATTATTTCATTTTTTTTTTTAATTGTTAAGATGTGTTTTATGGCCTAAAATGATCTGTTTTGGAGAAAGTTCCATACACTACTGAAAAGAATGCATATTCTGCAGATGTTGGATGGGGTAGTCTGTAGGTGTCTGGTTTAAGTCCCACTTGATCTCCGGTCAGTTTAACTGTGACGTTTCTTTGTTGATTTGGAAGAGGAGGGGTCTGAGCAACCTGGTTTGTGAGAGTGGAGCATTGAGGTTGTCACTGTTGCATCAAGTCGTGTTTGTTTTATGAAATTGGGTGTGCAAACACTTGCCGTGTATGTGTTTACAATGGCTGGATCTTCTTGGTGAATTGTTTCCTTATCAATACAGCGACCTTCTTTATCTTATCTAACTAATTTTGGCTTGAAGCCTCCTTTGTCGTGTATGAATAAAGCTATGCCTGAATGTTTTCTGATTCTATTTGCAGGGACTGTTATTTTTGTCCTTTCATTTTCAGTCTGTATCTTTGCTGGTGAGGTGTGTTTCTTTTCTTTTTTTTTTGTCTTTTTGAGATAGGGTCTCGCTACGCAGTTCAGGCTGGCCTTGAGCTCACTTTTGTAGCCCTGGCTGGTCTTGAACTCACACTGATCCTCCTGCCTCAGCCTCTCAAGTGCTGGGATTACAGGCAAGCGCACCACGCCTGGCTGAAGTGTGTTTCTTGAGAGCAGCAAAAGTTGTCTTTTTTTTTTTTTTTTCAGAACTGGGATCAAACCCAGGGCCTTGCACTTGCCAGGCAGGCATTTGTGCGCCTGAGCTATCTCCCCAGCCCCTGTGTCTTAGTTTTTAACCTTATCTTTTAGCCTGTATCTTTTAACTGGAGAATTAAGATATTTATATAAGAGTTATTAATCAAAAGGATGCACTAATTCCTGTCATCTGGTTGTTTTTCCAAAGCCTGATTCTTTCCTAATCTTCATTTGCTTATCTACACTTCCACTTCTGTGTACAGGATTCTTTGTATCTTCTGCAGCGCTGGCTCAGTGGTCAAGAATTGCTTTAGTACATGCTTATGTGGGACAGTTTTCCTTTCTCCTTTGATTCTGAAGGCTAACTTTGTCGGATATAGTTGTCTAGATTGGCAGTTTCTTTCAGGGTTTCAAATGTATAATTCCATGCCTTCCTGGCCATTAGACCGTATGTAAATCTGCAGTTTTCTGGTGGGGGTTGCCTTTGTAAGTGACTTGGCTTTTCTCTCTTGCAGATTTCAGTCTTTCCTTGTTTTGTTTTAAAACTTTATTTTATTTTGTTAAACCTCATATATTTGTTTGTGTTATGGCCGGCTCAGCCTTCCCTAGGGGGGTGGGGGGACGACGCAGCATGTGGTGCCTGGGATTGAGCCACGGTCCCTGCGGTGAGCCTAAACTTTCCGAAGCACGTGCTTTAGACTGCTGAGCCATCTCACCAGCCCTGTCTTTCCTTGTTGTGTACTCAGCGTTTTAAGTATAACATGACTGGGCAAGTTCTTTTCTGTTCATGCCTATTTGGAGTTCTAAATTGCCTCCTTTGAGGACTTAGGACATAAGAGAACCTGTGCCGTAACATTCTATAGCTCAGAGGTTTCCCAAATTTTCTGTTCAAGAAGATGAAGGGACCTCAGAGGAAAAGGACAAACAAAGTGTAGTGTGCCTAAGGAGAGTCATCTAGAGAGAGGACGTTCTCTCAGGCTCACAGAGAGCAAACTGGTCAAGCAATGGCCGTGACTCATCCCCATGGCTGACACTGGCAACAGCTCTACAAAGCACTGTACATGGTTCCATAGTTAATCCTGAAGGGATTTGACCCTGGAAGATGCAAAAGATGAATGATCTATTATACAGGTCTGGCCTTAGCTTGCCCTTGATCACCCAGCAGAAAAGCCTAATTACGAGGCGTAGAACGCAGAGCTAGATTAATATGATGAGCTATAAGAGGCTTATACCAACAGCCTCCAACATTGCCAGTTTCACTGGTAACCCACTACAAATATGGAACATTGGACTATATATACAACTACTCCCTCTTTGTACAAAGAGAAGAAATTTTCTTTTGTTTTTTTTCTTTTTTTCCTCCCCTACTAAATATGGATTAGAAAATTTATCATGC